>BPLR01002250.1:0-18874 GCA_021605095.1 Caerostris extrusa
AAACCATTAACAAAAATTTCTTTTGGTTACAATTCATAACAAATCATTAACTCATCATTAATATCATGAGCTAGACAAAGATATCAATAAACCGAATATCATTTTCCTCTTATTTGTATATGACAAACAGTTTCAAACAATATTTAAATATTCTTCTATTTCAATATCTTTAAAAAATAAAATAAATTGAATAAAAAAGAAAGTGTTTCTCTAATCGACAAAATCCCTAACTCCTATCATAAAGCTGAAACACCCACTAGTGTACTGTAGGGACCAGGTTGTCTTCCACTGCTTTAGTGGATATTCTAGCATCAGTTTGGACATGATTGTGATTGGACAAATTGTAAAGATTACATCGTGTTTATTTAATAAATGTCACAAATACGAAGAAATTAAACAATTTTATTATTCAAATATTTTTTCTAGAAAACATATAAGTGTATACAAAAAAGAAAGATATTTATACAGTTTTGTAAATTGTTTTGTAACAATTTGGTTTGAAAATTAGTTTGAAATACCTAAACCCGTAGACCATATTTTTCTTTTATATGGCTCGTTTTTGGGGTGGGGATTGCAAAGCTTTAGATGTCACCATGGGTAATGTTGCATGCACCATGGGTGATGCTGAATATACCATATTGCCATTCAAGTTTCCAACGACTTCAGTAAAAATTTTTTAAGTAATAACAACAAACAGCGCATATCTTGCAAAAACTTATAAACCCGCCATATTAATCTTTCTGCATTACTTTTGGAATTTTATGAATTGAGTAAAATATATCCAGTTAAAAAACGCATTAAATAAAATCAATTGTAGCAGATATCCCAGTTTTACAAGTACTTGCATGATTATACTAAAAAAAAAAATAATTTGATACGCTTAGTAACATTTTAATTTATGCAGCTGTAAAGATGTCCAACAGTGCTCTAACAATGGAAGACATACAAAAGAATCTTAGATTTCATGTTTGGTTTAACACACAATGGTAGGTAATACCTTATTTTTTATAGATATACCTATACCGTTCTGTATGGCTCGTTATGGGGGTTGGATTGCAAAAACTTTAAATGTCTTCATGAGTAATGCTGAATATACTACTTATCTGCCATTCAAGTTACAATAACTTCCAGTAAAAATTATTTGTTTAGCTATAACAACAAAAAGCGTATATCGTGCAAAACTTAAAAACACGTCACTTTAATTTTCTGCATTACCTTCCGAATTTTTATGAATTGAGATAACATATATCCAGTTAACAAACACGAAGATTAAAAACAATCAGTTATACGCAGATATCGCAATTTACAAGTACTTGCGTAATTATGCCAAAAAATTTGATACGCTTAGGAAACATTTTTAATTTATGCAGCTGTAGCGACGTCCAACAGTGCTCTACTTCGGTGTAAGTGGGCTTTCAGTCGTCTCTCCTCTCTTAGGTAATTACATTTTGGTAATTACTGAAAAACCTTTTTTTTGTAATTATATGGCAGTTGCGTCGGCAGATAAACAGTTTTCATACATTCTCCAATCATTCGCCTAATTTAGATTTAGGACGCACCGATGCCGTTTTGGGTCTATTATGTCGTTTTCCGTGATCATGTAACAACTTGATTTATCACAGAAATGTCAAAATGGGTGTTCCTGGGAGGAAAAAAAGGGCCTTTCAAATAAATGAATTTTTCACGAATTGCATTCGAATAATTTAGTATCGGATGTATCAGCCGAGAGAGAATTACAACGGAAAGGGGGGAATTTGAAAATAAATCATGTAATTTACGCTGTATAGGAAAAAAATATTCTTTGAAAGATGAGATACTATCATTGTAACAAAGGAAATGCTCTATTGACATTTGAAACCAATTCCGAAGTGGGAAACTGGAAGTTAGCGACTTTTTCCACTGAGATATGTCATATTGTTATTTTAACTTAAAATTTTAATTAAATAACATTTTTAATTTATGATAGCTATGAATTTATTTAATTTTTAAATATATTGAATAGACTGATAATCAATAAATTTCATTTTTATCATCCTTGTTTTTTAACATATTTGTATGTTTTTATTATTTAAAAAATATATTATTTAAAAATCAAAAGTTTTATTTATAACGATATGTAGGCTGAATTGTCTTAAAAATTTATTTTAATTCGTGGTTTTTTTAAATAATATATAATTCGTTCCTATTAGCATTATTTTTATTGTTAATATATAATAATAGAACATTTAATAAATGTAATTGTTTAAATGTAATTTAATATAATAATAATAAAAATAATAATTTCTATGTTTAATAATTTATAATTTTTTCAACTTTTTTCAAGTCGTTTTGTTTTTATTTAAATTAAACATTACCTTCTGGTATTTGTTTGTATTAAACATTCTCTTTTAAATAAAATCTATAGATCTTCAATAAAATAATTTTTTATGAATAACAATTGTGTGGAAAGTTTAATGTAGAATAAAATACAAAAAATATTATAACCATTATACTCGAAGATTGCTTTTTTTTTTTCATTTTGGCTCAATATCAAGATTTTAGAACGTATTCAATAATATTTATTTAATTAAAATGCCAATATAAATAAATAACAATAACAAAATTGTCTTATTAAGAATACTTTTGAAAAATTATGTCTTTTGAATCAAAAGTCGATATAAATTATTAATAACGCTGAATTTATTAATAAGGCCTTAACAAATAAAATTTTTAATTGCATTACGTATGAACATTGGTACAATTCCTGTTCTGCAGATAAAGTTGTATACCTAACGCACAGCATGATTTTTAATTCTTCATGCATACCTACAAAAAAATAAACAACAATGCTGTCTATAAAATCCAAGTAAAATCAAGTCAAGTCGTCAAACGTTTTAATTTCAAAACTTCGACTTTTTATATGAATGGCACATTCAGTTTTGAAAAAATTTCGCAATGCGAAATAAACCAATAAAGACTGCTAGTTGAAATTTAGTAAACGAATTTCCTGTAATTGGTCATGGAAAGGGTCTTCGAAGAGGTATTAAATGCGGGGAATAAAATTTAATAATTTTAAATAAAATTGTAGAAAATTGCAGAATATCTGGTCAATCCGGCTTCTGAAATATTTCGAGATGATTATCCATTTAAGCTAAAGTTTCATACTTAACATGCTATGCATTGTGAACAATCTAAAATTTATTCCGCTCAATATGAAATGAAATAAAAAAAAAAAGAAATATCAAAACTGTTAAATTAATATATATAAATAATAAGAATAGTAATTAAATGATATTAAAAATTTCTTGCATAAGCTTTTTTATCCAAATTTTTGTTAGAGTATTTTCAAACTTTAAAAAAAAATACTTACATTTTAAACTTTTACATCTGATCGAAATATACAAACGTAAATAAATGCATTACAATGTTATGCTTTTTTAACTCTCTACACAACTACGTGATGTTTGCATAGTGTATTGTTTGCTAAAATATAACTACACGTTAATTTATCTAAATATTGATTTCACTAAAAATCTTTTTTAAATAAATAAACTTTAGAATTGATTTAAACGATTTCATCGTACTAGTGTAATTATAATTAATTCCGTACATAATACAAGTGAATTTCAGTAAAAGCCTTGCAATAACATAATTCCAATTCCAGCGATGCTTAACAACTGAATAAGACTTTGTGTCTATGTATTCAACATTGTTTAGGTGAGATACATGTCTTCATTGTCTAAAATCCTCTTATTTACCAATCATGGAATTTACCATGGTTTCATCCCTTTCAGTTTGATATCTGTAAATATATTAGCCAGCTTACATCCTACTAAAACAGAGTTTATTTGCGATTGTTGGATCAGAAGCATTGTTAAACTCTAAAAGACGTGTAATTAAAATCATTTACTAGGAAAACTAATGATTAGCTAATCGCTTGCGTTGTTATGATTCAGTGATATTGTTCATATGAGTAAATATCTCAATGTCGTGGTATAGCAATCATGGTACGAAATGCAATTATAAAGATATGATTTTTGCAGTCGAATATTCTTCAGTACTGGGAATTAGTGTATAGTGTAGTATTGAGATATAAGTTGAAATAATATAGTTTTCAATATATTATTATTATTTAGTATACAAGGCCATACAACTATTATTTTTTATGTGGAATATCGAGAAAGACTGTACGTTATAATCTAGTATATATATAAAGAATAGACAATTGCGCTATTCCGTGCCTAAAACAGGTGCGTTTACTCACTGGCATCTGGCATTCCATTAAATAATTTTCCAAATATAATTCTCACTCTTTCTTTTTTTTTTACTGGAAACGGCTTACCATCAATAACTGGATGCACTATTGGTGGTTTACAAAGAAAATAACTGCTCAGTTAAACGTTTTTTTTTTCTGTTCTCACTTCCTTTCGTTTTGCCTTCTGAGTATTGGCCGACCCATAATTGTTAGACTCCTTTGGAACATATAGATTTATATTGTGAAAATTTTAATATGAATTATTTTAGGATTAGGGATTAAGAGTAATAAGTTGCATGGTGCGAGGCAGAAAAATAAACCCCTAACACACATATCAATTTAAGGGATACATGGAAGAAGAATACATTTAACCACATACTATTGTCAACTAGAGTATATTTATTTTTTAAAAAAAAGGAATTAAAAAAACATTTTTATTATTAAATGAGTTAAACATCAATGATCAGCATAATCATCATCGTATCATTCTCATCTTCATTCGCACAACAGCCCCATGGTGGGCTAAGGCCGTCTGGCTACTGGCAGATTTCAGACGAGAGTCATTTACTTTTTTACTTGGTACGGTTGTCACCTTACGCTCAACTCTCTACAGTCATAATAGACCGAGTCCTACGGCTTAAAATGGATTACGAACCACTACAAACATCCATGGTACCGCATGGACTAGTACCCGAAACCTGTGGCATCAAGCGCCAGAGCGCCAGTTCGATCATCTGTCACTAAACATCAATAAAGCAATCACAAAAAGATGCACCTCAATGCAAACCGAATCTCAGATAACAAATTTCATGAAATTTAGGCAAATAATAATTATTATCACTGTTGATGATGTCATATATGTTTATAAGTTCCAAGATAATGTTATAAAGTTGCAAGAAAATCTGTTTTTTTTAATTGCTGGCTCACGGCCGACTTCTTACTATCTAGGTAGGTGTTCACTATTATCGCCAATTATCACATCAAGATGTCTCTTGACCATGGGGGCCTGAATGGCCAGTGGCTAGCGCTCTGGCGCTCGGTACCACAGGTTTAGGTTCGAGTTCCGGCGATGCCATATGGTTCGAATCCCCCCTTTAAACTGTAGGTCCATCCCTCGTGAGCAAGATGACCGTAGAGCGACAAAGCAAACCAAACAAACTTGACCATAATTTAGCCTTCTGCACAGCACGATATATACTTAAGTGCAAAACAACAGCACTTTTTAACAAATTAAAAGAAACAAACAAGTTAAAGAAAAATCTATTTAATACCAAATCTATACTATATCTAATACTATATAAATCTATTTTTAGCTGAGTTTAAACCCCCGTCAATTTGTTTATTTAACAACTATCAATTAAAACTAACATAAATGAATAAGCACATAATACTGACATAATCTAACTGAACTAGCATACCATAAACTAACAATATAACAGCTTTATTAGTAATGAAAAATTAAACATTTATTTAAATAGCGAAATTAATTTTCTTAAATATAATAGATATATATTTTAAATCCTTATAATTTAAAATACTATAAAAATATAACCATAATTTTTTTTTTTTTAAAATTATATAAGCAATATAATTCTTTAATGCTCATCTTTAATTATTACAAGATAATTTTGAAAAATGGTTGGCACAGCAAAAAAACCTATAGAAATCATTTTAGTAAGTGCGTATCTATCACAAACAACATATCGATTTTCTATACATTTATCACATAGTAACGCACCTGAGAAATAACAAGAAAAACTATTTTAATGAGGGCATTTTTTTCACTTCTTTCCAAAGTGTTTCTGAATAGCTAGAAATGTTCGATGAGGAACACAGGTTGAGCCAGATGAGCAATTAATTAGAAGCTCAGGGGTGACCAATAAATCTGGGGTACGATATTGATTTATAGGTTTCTAGGTAGACAGCCTAGTGTAGATTATCTATAAAAATAAATGGAGTTAGTGATCAGTATAACATTTTTTTTTTTACCTTAAGGCTTGGATATATGCCTATTATATTCGGAACAGAAGAATAAGGAACTTTATTGGGCTGTGATGAATAACTATTTGTAGGAGTGATCGAACTGTATCTGTACTATAATATAGAGATAATGTCTAGAGGTTAAATGCCATCCAATATTTTATTACGAGATTAACTAGCGTTATGATTATTCCCCGTCTGTCTGGGGAATTCCAGTAAATATTCTTTAACTAGTATTTTATCTAATATAGTTATTACATACTATTGAGTAATATTTATTTTAATTGGCAAATCTAGATATGACATAGTTCTTTAGTCAAGTATTTTGATATATAAGATATTACGACTTCTTTTTCAATTCCTTCTATTAGCTCACACTCTCCCTATATATATCTTGTTCAAATTTTCAATCGTTAATAAAATACTTTTTATTCATTCACTCAAGTTCAAATACATTTTTTTAACTTGCAGTAGATGACACTTGATGTTAATACAGTTTTTCAAATATTAATTCAGTAATTTAATTTAATTAATTAATTTTAGTTTTTTTTAGATTTAAGTTGCATATATCTACCAATAGATGGCGCCAGATTAACTTAAAAAAATGAATGAAAATTATTTATAAAGAAATTTCTGCAATATAGAGAAAAAAATAGAAATTTACATATATATATATTTTTTTTTATATATAACTTGTTTCCACTTAACTTGTTTTGAACAGAATTGATGACTTGGCTCTCTGACTCTGACTTTTTATGGGGTATAGTTGTCAGCCCTAGGCCGAATAGTTATATTAAACGGGGACGGACCTCCGGCTTAAAGGGGATTTTGAACCACTACAAACATCCATGGCACTGCCGCACTAGAAACCGAAACACATGGCACACAGTGCCACTCGGCCATCAGATCCTGATTAATATTTTTAGATTCATTAAACCACGAACTAAAAATTTTGATTAAATTGGCTCCATTACCGTAAAAAATTTTTTTTAAATTTAAAAAAATTAAAAATGACCAATTTTACAAGAAGTTTAATAAATATTTAGAAATAAAATTTTTTGTACATTGACAAAGCCCAAAATAAAATTCGTTCTAAGTCAATTTCTTATGGTTCTGTATTTCATCTAAAAATAATGTTGTCATATTATTTACTAGTACCTTTTAAAATCATTTCTGATAACGTAATACTCAACCTTTTTTCCCAATGAGATGATATTTTTACTTCTACTTTTCGATTAATGAAAAAAATCATAAATAGAAGGCACTTCGGTGGGTAAACATTGGATCTTAGTTGTGTTATAATTAGGAACGAATACTCCAGGGTGATCTGGGAATCGATACAAGCTTTTTCCTAGTTGCTACCCCTCACCGTATATTTTCAAACTGTGGCGATAAAATTTGGACCTAATGTAGTAGAAGATTATCCGTGCTGGACCTAGGTATCGATAAACCTATTAATTATTTGACATTTGCCTTACTTATTTCATTAATTCAATTAAGTAATTTACTTATTTGGTATTTGTGACGAAAAAGTCAGATCAAAATGCTAACATTTAGACATAAAGGGTTGATATAAAACAGGGGTGGCCCTCCCGCGACCAGCCTTGAATTTTTTCGTCCCGTGAGATTTAACCCACTTTTAAAAAATATATTTATTTTATAATTTCCAAATTAGTGAAAGCCAATGTATTAAAAAATACATTATGTGTGCATCCATATATTCAAAAATTAACTCCGAAATTACGAAAAAAATAACTTTGATTTAAAAAAATATTTCCAATGTATGACAGATATTGTCTGTTATATTTATGAGTTTACAGTTATGAGTTCGCAAAATATATTCTGCGACCTATGATGCTCGCGCATCTTGAAACATCTAATAAAACAGGTTCTATGTATCACTTTAAGTGACCTCAGTGAAGCAGTGACCATCCCTAGATACGCATAATTGATTGTTGATAGCAGAACAAACCGGACTCTCAGATGAAGTTGTTAGCGCTTTTGGTTCAACTTACACCTGCGAAATTTTTTTCTTTCTAAAATGAAATTGACCAAACACAAAACCCATTTAAACATAACGGATGCTAACCTGCAACATCAATTACGATGTGAAAATACCTGAATTGAAATCGATTTGCAAAAGCTAAGTGAAAGAGTGGAGAAAAAAATATCACATTAGTAAAATAAATATTTTTTTTTCATGATTTCATTTTTTTTTTTTTTTTCGTTTACATTTATATATTTTTTATATTTCATTTTTTTATTTCGTTTACACTTATATATTTTTTTATATTTCATTTTTAGTGTTTTATATACTTATTTACTATGTGCGTTTAGTATCATTATTATTATATTATCTATGTTTACATGTACGAATAATAATAAACACAAAAATAATAACTTATTATGTCTCAATTTTTCACTCCAAAAAAAAATGTATGGCCCGTGGAGTTATGATGCATTTTTAAAGTGGCCCGCAAGATCATTTGTGTTAGCCACAATTGATATAAAACATCAAATCTTTGCAAACAGAAACGTACAGCGCTTCTAAGGTCAATACATCACCATACTATCTAATTATTCAAAATTATGCCTGCTTAACGTACACCAAATAACTCTAATACATTATGTACAGGAAATTTTATGGCTGCTAAATGTCAAGGGTTTTCAACGCATTCTAGGGGGAAGCATTCAAAATTAATATTCATCTGAGTTTGCAAACAACTCATGTGAGTCATGTAAGTGACCTTTCAAAAGAAGGCATTCCTCTGGTTTGCAGAAGCGCATTTTGACTAATTGAATAACTTAATATAGTATCGCGAATAAGTTCCACCTGGCGGTACACACACCTACGCCTACATTGAAAATTCTAAAACGTGTTTTAATTTCTTAATAGCATGCATGGTACTGAAGTTCTTCCAGGACTCACGTTAATCATTTTGAAACTGAAGAAAATGAATGGACAATTTGAAATTGAATTAAATTTTAAAATGTTTATAATGTTAATTGTAATAATTAGATGTTACAAAAATAATATCATTCATGTATTATTTTATTTTACCTGTTTTAAAAGGGTAAAATAGGGAATTGATTTTAATACAGAACTACATTTTCAGCTTGGGATCTGCACCCATCTTATAGTTATTATCAAAGGTGAAATATTATAAATTTTTCAATATATACCAAAGAGGATGACTTGTTGGCTGGAAATCAAACATTCTATATCACGAGGCTTAAAATGCTGATTTAATATCAGGTTAATCCGTAACTATCTAGAAACTATAGAGTAGATTAAGGTGAACATGTTTATTGGTAGTGTCTATCTAGATTATAATATTAAAATTAGTCAAAATTGTTTATTTGTTTTTTGTTTTTTTAAATTGGATGGTAAATTGTACATTAAATCACAGAACATTTGAAATTATTAAATTATTTTTTGAAGTTCTTCCAGGAATCATGTTAATAATTTTGAAACTGAAGAAAATGAATGGACAATTTTGAATTGAATTAAATTTTAAAATGTTTACTATGTTAATTGTAATGATTAGATATTACAAAATAGTGCTATTCGTTCATCATGCATTATTTTTTATTTTACTTATTTTAAACGGATAATAAACCGAATAGGGAACTAGATTTTCAACTTGGAATCTGTATCCATCTTATAATTAATGTCAATGATGAAATTTTACGTTTTTTCAATATAATTATATACCACAAGATGGTGGCTTATTGGCTGGTAATCAAGCATCCTATATCATGTGGCTTAAAATGCTGACTTTATATCTGGTTAATCTATATCCATCTAAAGCCAATAGAATAAGTTAAGGGAAACATGTTTATTCGTTGGGGCTATCGACGTTGTAATTAATGTAATATTGATCATTTGTTTTCTAAAAAAAATACTTGGATGGTAAATTGTACATTAAATCACAGAAAAATTAAAAATTTTTAAATGGTTATTTTTTAATATTTTAAAAACATTTTCCAGTATTTATCCTTTTTTTAATATTTGTATTAAACAATTTTAAAATTATATGCTAAATTATGAGATTGATATTAATGTAAACTGTCGCAATAGTGATTGCAATATTTGGGAAATGATTTATGAACATTTAGCGCAAAAAATAAGAAAATGAATAATAATTGCAATTAATTAAATTGTAAAATAATAATAAATTTGTTTTCTATTTTAATTATTGTGAAAATATTTTTCTTCTAAATATATATTTTTAAAAACATATTTTAATGTTTTATTCATATTTATTTTTTCGTCGTTAATGATGTTATTGTGTACTAGAAAAAAATGGAGTATTTCAACAAAGCAATTATTTCGAATTTTTGAAATTACTTTTCTAAGATGTTTTTGTATGAAATAAATTATAAAGTACATTACTGTTTGCAGAATAAATTAAACGATTTTTATATTTTTAAATATCTACTAAATAAACAATTTTTAAAGAAATTCAAAAACAATTTTATTTCCTTTTACTAGTTATCTTTTCCCATTAATTTAAAAGAACTGAAAGCCTGAAAAATTTAAACTTGAAAATTGA
Source organism: Caerostris extrusa (assembly GCA_021605095.1). Taxonomy (NCBI): domain Eukaryota; kingdom Metazoa; phylum Arthropoda; class Arachnida; order Araneae; family Araneidae; genus Caerostris; species Caerostris extrusa. The sequence continues at coordinate 10,771 of BPLR01002250.1, forward strand.
AATTAAAAAAAAAAAGAGACCAAAAATTTGAAAACATTTAATTATTGTTGATTATAAATTATTAAAATTCTTACTTTTTTTAAATGTCAACACCACCGGAATAGAAAAGAAATCATCTTACTTTATTTATAAATTAACTTATTCTTCTTTTATTCTTCAGTTTGTAAATTAAATTATTCTTTTATTACTCTTAAGAAGAATAAATATTTTTTATAAATAATTAAAATTCTTAGTTTTCTAAACGGCAACACCACTGAAATATAAAAAAAATCATTTTATTTAATTTTCTTCCTTACGTAAATTTTTACTATATGTAGCCCATCACACAGTTTTAATAAAAAATAGTTTAGACTTTTGTTTCATACTTTACCATTTTTGAAGTGACGAAAAACCAACGTCATTTTTTAATATTCCCCATTTTTTAAATGGTTTTGTCTTCTTACGTGCAGCAAAACACAAAAAAAGTCTGTGACGTTCAGTGTGAAAAATGAACTACCAAGTAGTAAAACCCAACTCACTTCTTAACCAGATGTCAAGTTCTTTTCTGTAAGAATTTATAAACTTCTTCGTTACTACTTTAAATAAAAAGACAAGAACCGAGCTTTGGAAGGTTTTAACTTGACAAAAATATTTCCAAAGGTTTAGAGGTTCCTCAGAATTTAATAGTCAATTTGTATGCTGGCGAAAAACTTGGCGGCAATTTTAAATGGAAAAGAAAAAAAAATGTTTATATGAGATCAGCAGTAAAACAGCTGAGTGGCTTAGAATTTTATGAGACAGAAAGACAAAAATAGCATTTTTCAGTGAGAGATTATTTCACATTAAAGGGCTTTCATTGTCACTAAAAAAACAGTTGAAATGCAGTTACATTTCTGCAGATATATTGAAGAATATAAATTTGTTTTATTCAAAAACTTGAACAAAATGTTCGCTCAGCAAGATGAACAATTTTCACTACATGGGAAATAAATTTAAATATGATGATAAATGTGAAAAATAAAAAGTTGTAGTTTTGCGAAATAATTTTATTGTACATTTAATAACATTCTCCTCTGAAATTCAAAATTAAGTGTATAAGCAATTTTTAGTGATAAATACGAATATAGAATCTGAAATACAATTTTCACTACATGAATTAAATTTAAATACAATGAGAAATGTGAATAATAAAAAGTTGTTTTTTTTTTTACCGTGCATGTGAAATTATATTCGCCTGCATTCTAAAATAAAATATATAAGCAATTTTTAGAGATAAATAGGAACATAGAATCTGCAATATAATTTAAGTTGTTAAAATAAATTTAGGAAAAAAAAAAATTGAAAGGTAAATTTAATTAATAAAACAGAAGAATAAAAGTTGCATTTAAAGTTGTGATTCTATCCACCTTAAATTATAAATATTGCATGTAAGTTCTTTGATAAATGCTTGTTAGGCTATGTGTAAGGTAATTTGCAGCATTGTAAATTAATTATAAGAAATTATATGTTTAATTGTGTTGACTATAATTTCAATTATTAATAATTGTCAGTGTGTACTTAAACAAAACAATATTCCATGAAAATAATTTTGTTATTTTTTGAAAAAAAAAGGGATTTAAAAAAATTAAACGTCTTAGTACTTTAGTAGCAAATGTAATGTCGATATGTATACAAAGCTTCAAAAATAACATTTTTGATTTTTTTTAAATATCTTCAAAATAAACAATTATTTGTAACAAAATTCATAAACAATTTTATTTTCTTATACTATTTAAATGTTTCACATTAATTAAAAAAGTGAAAGCAAAGAAAATTTAAAATTTAAAATTGAAGCATTGTCAATTGAATTAAAATGACCAAATTTGAAAAATATTTCATTATTTTGATTATAAATAGATAAAATTCTTGCTTTTCAAAAAGGACAATACCATTGAAATAGAAAAACAATCATCTTATTTAATTTTTCTTCTTACGTAAATTTCATAGTTTTTATAAAGTATTTATAGTACATAGTTTTAATAAAAAAATAGTTTAGACTTTTGTTTCGTACTTTACCACTCTTGATGTGACGAAAAACCAACGTCATTTTTATTATTCCCCAATTTTAAATATTTTTTCTTCTTACGTGTAGCAAAACACAAAAAGTCTGTGACACTCAGTGTGAAAAATGAACTACTAAGTAGTAAAACTCAACTCACTTCTTAACCAGATGTCAAGTACTTTTCTGTAAGAATTTATAAACTTCTTCGTTACTACTTTAAATATAAAGACAAGAACCGAGCTTTGGAGGGTTTAACTTAAAATATTTCCAAAGGTTTTAGAGGTTCCTCAGAATTTAATAGTCAATTTGTATGCTGGCGAGAAACTTGGCGGCAATTTTTAAACGGAAAAGAAAAAAAAAATGCTTATATAAGATCAGCAGTAAAACAACTGAGTGGCTTAGAATTTTTATGGGACAGAAAGACAAAAATAACATTTTTCGGTGAGAGATTATTTCACATTAAAGGGCTTTCATTGTCGCTCAAAAGAAACAGCTGAAATTCGGTTAAATTTCTGCAGATATATTGAAGAATATAAATTTGTTTTATTCGAAAACTTGAACAAAATGTTCACTCTGTAAAAGAGGAACAATTTTCACTACATGAGAATTAAATTTAAATACAATGAGAAATGGGAATAAGTTGTGTAGTAAAAAGTTGTTCTTTTACCATGCATCTGAAATTATATTTGTCTGTAAATCAAAATACAATATATAAGCGCTTTTAAATAATAAATATGATATAGAATCTGAAATACAATTTAAGTAATTATATATATAGGTGTAAAATAAATTTAAAGAAACAACTTAGTCGTAAAAATAAAAACTGATGAATAAAGGTTGCCTTTAAAGTTGTAGCACTATCCACAGAATAGTATAAATATTACATGTAAGTTCTTCAGTAAATGCTTTTTATGTAAGGTGCGCATTCTAAATTAATTCAAAACACTTATCTATTTTATTGTGTTAATTGAAATTATCGTTATTTATAACTATGCGTTCTAAATGAAAAAGGTTTTTGAAATTTTTTTTTTTTTACTGAATAAAAAAAAAAAAGGAATAAAAAAAAATATAAGTGCCTGTAGTAACAACTGATTTTGATTTTTTTTACACATATACTTACTAAAGAATTATTTGTGATGAAATTCATCAACAATTTTCTTTTTTTTTACTACTTAAATATTTCTCATTAATTAAAAAAAGTGAAATAAAAAAAAAATAATTTAATTAAAAATGGATGCATTGACAATTGATTTAAAATGATAAAAATTTAAAAATATTTCATTATTGTTGATTATAAATTATTAAAATTCTTACTTTTCTAAATGGCAAAACCACTGGAATAAAATAAATCTTATTTCCTTTTCCTCCTTACGTAAATTTCTGCTTTATGTAGCTCATCACACGGTTTTAATAAAAATAGTTTAGACTTTTGTTTCATACTTTACCACTTTTTGAAGTGACGAAAACGAACGTCATTTTTAATATTCCCCATTTTTTAAATGGTTTTTCTTCTTACGTGCAGCAAAACGCACAAAAAATTCTGTGACACTCAGTGTGTGAAAAATGAACTACGAAGTAGTAAAACCCAACTCACTTCTTAAGTAGATGTGAAGTTCTTTTTGTAAGAATTTATAAACTTCTTCGTTACTACTTTAAATAAAAAGAAAAGAACAACCAGCTTTGGAAAGTTTTAACTTGACAAAAATATTTCCAAAGGTTTTAGAGGTTCCTCAGAATTTAATAGTCAATTTGTATGATGGCGAGAAACTTGGCGGCAATTTTAAACGGAAGAGAAAAAAAAAAAATGTTTTATATGAGATCAGCAGTAAAACAGCTGAGTGGCTTAGAATTTTATGGGACAGAAAGACAAAACTAACATTTTTCAGTGAGAGATTATTTCACATTAAAGGGTTTCATTGTCACTAAAGAAACAGCTGAAATGCAGTTTGATTTCTGCAGATATATTGAAGAATATAAATTTGTTTTATTCAAAAACTTGAAGAAAATGTTCACTCTGCAAGAGGAACAATTTTCACTACATGGGAATTAAATTTAAATATGATGATAAATGTGAATAATAAAAAGTTGTAGTTTTTGTGAAATAATTTTATTTTACATTTGAAACAATTCTCGTCTGAAATTCAAAAATTAAATGTATAAGCAATTTTTAGTGATAAATACGAATATAGAATCTGAAATACAATTTTCACTACACGGAATTAAATTTAAATACAATGAAAATGTGAATAATAAAAGGTTGTTTTTTTTACCGTGCATGTGAAAATATATTCGCCTGCATTCTAAAATAAAATATATAAGCAATTTTTAGAGATAAATAGGAACATAGAATCTGCAATATAATTTAAGTTGTTAAAATAAATTTAGGAAAAAAATTGAAAGGTAAATGTAATTAATAAAACAGAAGAGTAAAAGTTGCTTTTAAAGTTGTGATTCTATCCACCTTAAATTATAAATATTGCATTTAAGTTCTTTGATAAATGCTTGTTAGGCTATGTGTAAGGTAATTTGCAGCATTGTAAACTAATTATAAGACATTATATGTTTAATTGTGTTGACTATAATTTCAATTATTAATAATTGTCAGTGTGTACTTAAAAAGCAATATTTCTTGAAAATAATTTTGTTATTTTTGAAAAAAAGAGATTTTTAAAAATTTAAACGTCTTAGTACTTTAGTAGCAAATATAATGTCGATATGTATACAAAGCTTCAAAAAATACATTTTTGATATTTTTTAAATGTCTTCTAAATAAACAATTAATTGTAACAAAATTCATAAACAATTTTTTTTTCTTATACTATTTAAATATTTCACATTAATTAAAAAAAGTGAAAGCAAAGAAAATTTAAAATTGAAGAGTTGTCAATTGAATTAAAATGACCAAAAGTTGAAAATATTTCATTATTTTTGATTATAAATAGATAAAATTCTTGTTTTTCAAAAGGGCAATATCAATGAAATAGAAAAACAATCTTCTTATTTAATTTTCCTTCTTACCTAAATTCTGCTCTTTGTAGTCTAACATAGTTTTAATAAAAAAAATAGTTTAGACTTTTTTTTTCGTACTTTACCACCCTTGAAGTGACGAAAACCAACGTCGTTTTTAATATTCCCCATTTTTAAATATTTTTTTCTTCTTACGTGTAGCAAAACACAAAAAAGTCTGTGACACTCAGTGTGAAAAATGAACCACCAAGTACTAAAACCCAACTCACTTCTTAACCAGATGTCAAGTTCTTTTCTGTAAGAATTTATAAATTTCTTCGTTACTACTTTAAATAAAAAAGACAAGAACCGAGCTTTGGAAGGTTTTAACTTGACAAAAATATTTCCAAAGGTTTAGAGGTTCCTCAGAATTTAATAGTCAATTTGTATGCTGGCGAAAACTTGGCGGCAATTTTAAACGGAAAAAAAAAAATGTTTATATGAGATCAGCAGTAAAACAGCTGAGTGGCTTAGAATTTTATGGGGCAGAAAGACAAAAATAACATTTTCCAGTGAGAGATTATTTCACATTAAAGGGCTTTCATTGTCACTAAAGAAACAGCTGAAATTCAGTTACATTTCTGCAGATATATTGGGAATATAAATTTGTTTATTTGAAAACCTGAACAAAATGTTCACTCAGCATCTATGAACAATTTTCACTATATTGGAATTAAATTTAAATGCAATGAGAAATGTGAATAATAAAAAGTTTTAGTTTTGTGAAATAATTTTTGTCTGCAATTCAAAATAAAATGTATAAACAATTTTTAGGGATAAATAAGAATATAGAATCTGAAATGTAATTTTCACTACATGAGAATTAAATTTAAATACAATGAGGAATGTGAATAAAAAAAAAAAAGTTTTGATTTTACCGTGCATGTGAAATTATATTTGATTGCAATTTAAAATAAAATGTGTAAGCAAATAGGAATAAGGAATCTGAAATACAATTCAAGTAATTTTATATATGTAGGTCTAAAAATAATTTATGAAAAAACATTAAAATGTAAGAATAAAAACTGAAGAATAAAAGGTTGCATTTAAAATTGTAGTTCTATCCACAATAAATTATAAATATCGCATTTCAGTTCTTTGATAACTGCTTGTTAAACTATCTGTCAGGTAATTTGCAGCATTGTAAATTAATTATAAAAATTTTTATGTGTAAATATGTTAATTATAATTTCAATTATTAATAATAATCAATGTGTACTTAAATGAAACAATATTTTATGAAAAATAATTTTTGTTATTTTTGGAAAAAAAAAGTAATTTTAAAACATTAAACTTGTTAGTGCTATAGTAGCAACTGTAATGTCGATATATATACTATACAAAGCGTCTAAAAATAACAGTTTTGATATTTTTTAAATGTCTACTAAATAAACGAATATATGTAGCATGTTTATAAAGAATTTTTTCTTTTTACTAGTTAACTATTTCACATTAATTTAAAAAATATTGACAGCAGGAAAAGCTTAACATTTAAATAAAAAAGAGGGCAACAATTTGAAAACATTTCATTATTGTTGATTATAAATTATTAAAATTCTTATTTTTCTAAATGGCAACACAACTGAAATAGAAAAAAAAAAAATCTTTTTTTCATGTAGCCTATCACAATTTTAATAAAAAAATAGTTTAGACTTTGTTTCATACTTTTACCTTTTTGAAGTGGACGAAAAACGAACGTCATTTTTAATATTCCCCCCATTTTTAAATGTTTTTCTTCTTACATGCTGCAAAACACCAAAAACAATATGTGACACGCAGTGTGAAAAATGAACTACCAAGTAGTAAAACCCAACTCACTTCTTAACCAGATGTCAAGTTCTTTTTTGTAAGAATTTATAAACTTCTTCGTTACTACTTTAAATAAAAGAAAAGGACAACCAGCTTTGTAAAATTTTAACTTGACAAAAATATTTTCAAAGGTTTTAGAGGTTCCTCAGTGAATTTAATAGTCAATTTGTATGCTGGCGAGAAACTTGGTGGCAATTTTAAACGGAAGAAAAAAAATTCTTTATATGAGATCAGCAGTAAAACAGCTGAGTGGCTTAGGAATTTTATGGGACAGAAAGACAAAAATGGCATTTTTCAGTGAGAGATTATTTCACATTAAAGGGCTCATTCATTGTCACATTGTCAAAGAAACAGCTGAAATTCAGTTAAATTTCTGCAGATATATTGAAGAATATAAATTTGTTTTATTTGAAAATCTGAACAAAAATGTTCACTCAGCATATATGAACAATTTTCGGTACATGGGAATTAAATTTAAATGTAATGAGAAATGTGAATAATAAAAAAACTTTTTAGCTTTGCGACATAAATTTTTTCGTACATTTAAAATAATTTTGTCTGTAATTCAAAATAAATGTAAGAATTTTTAGTGAAAAAATAGGTATATAAAATCTGAAATAATATTTTCTACATTTGAATTAAATTTAAATACAATGAGAAATGTGAATAATAAAAAGTTTTGTTTTTACGATGCAACTAAAATTATATTCTGTAATTCAAAATAAAAATATATAAACAATGTTTAGTGATAAATAGGAATATAGAATCTGGCATACAATTTAAGTAACCATGCATATGTACGTTAAAATAAATTTAGAAGACAAAAAAAATGCGGTAAAAAATTAAAAACTAAAAATACAGGTTGTCTTTATTGTTGTGATTTTTATCCAATTATATTATAAATATTGCATATAAGGTATTTTATAAAACTATGCTTGTTAAACTATGTGTAAGGTAATTAATTAGAATCATTCTAAATTACTTATAAACCTTATATTTGGTTTTATTAATTGAAAATATAGTTATTAATAACTGTCAATGATCACTTAAACGAAGCAATTTTTTAAAAATAGTTTATGTTGTTTTTAAGAAAAACTTCCAAGTATCTGCAATGGCAATGTAGAATTGATATACTGTAATGTCGATAGAAAATAATTATTATTTTAGTTTTATATAATCCATATTTTTAATGAACATTTTCTTCGGAAAATTTAATTTATTTCATATTAGAATCTCATTATCATTTTAGAAGGTTTAGTGTGGCTCTCT
>BPLR01002251.1:0-61447 GCA_021605095.1 Caerostris extrusa
TCCCGTCAGTTCCATGGATGTTTTTAGTGGCACAGAATCCCCTTTAAACCGTAGGCCCTGGTCTAATATAACAGTAGGGCGCTGGGCTGACAACCATAACCCATAAAAAGAAAACATCTGTCTCGAAATCTGCCAGTAGACAGCCTTGACCTATCATGGGGTTGTTGTGCCGACGATGATGTTGTTTATTATCTCACTTGGTAGACAACAACATCTAGACTAAAGTCCAAGTCCAAGACCAACTTGATCTTATTGAAGAAGAGAAAGTGGGTTGTTTAGTTTTTGTTGAGATGTAAGTAAACGTGGGTAGAAGTATCACTTAGCTTCTGACTTTTTACGAGGTAGGATCTCATCTTATGCCCAACGCTCTGAGTCATATTAGACTTGGACAAAAAGTGGATTTCAAGCCACTACAAACATTTATGATTTGAACCCTAAACCTATGGCAACCAGGCACCAAGCGATCTTATTGAAGAGAAAGTGGGTTGTTTAGTTTTTGTTTGAGATGTAAGTAAACGTAGGTAGAAGTATCACTTAGCTTCTGACTTTTTACGAGGTAGGATCGTCATCTTATGCCCAACGCTCTACAGTCATATTAGACTTGGACAAAAGTGTGGATTTCAAGCCACTACAAACATTTATGATTTGAACCCTAAACCTATGGCAACCAGGCACCAAGCGATCTTATTGAAGAAGAGAAAGTGGGTTGTTTAGTTTTGTTGAGATGTAAGTAAACGTAGGTAGAAGTATCCACTTAGCTTCTGACTTTTTACGAGAGGTAGGATCGTCATCTTATGCCCAACGCTCTACAGTCATATTAGACTTGGACAAAAAGTGGATTTCAAGCCACTACAAACATTTATGATTTGAACCTAAACCTATGGCAACCAGGCACCAAGCGATCTTATTGAAGAAGAGAAAAAGTGGGTTGTTTAGTTTTTGTTGAGATGTAAGTAAACGTAGGTAGAAGTATCACTTAGCTTCTGACTTTTTTACGAGGTAGGATCGTCATCTTATGCCCAACGCTCTACAGTCATATTAGACTTGGACAAAAGTGGATTTCAAGCCACTACAAACATTTATGATTTGAACCCCCTAAACCTATGGCAACCAGGCACCAAGCGATCTTATTGAAGAAGAGAAAGTGGGTTGTTTAGTTTTGTTGAGATGTAAGTAAACGTAGGTAGAAGTATCACTTAGCTCTGACTTTTTACGAGGTAGGATCGTCATCTTATGCCCAACGCTCTACAGTCATATTAGACTTGGACAAAAGTGATTTCAAGCCACTACAAACATTTATGGTGATTTGAACCCTAAACCTATGGTACCAAGCGTCAGAGCTTTAGTCACTCGGCCATCAGGTTTTATATTTAATTTTTACAAAGCAGATTTATTAAGACGTGGTAAAGTGCAATGCAAAGTAAAAATAAACATTCATTATTAATACTGTAGTTTTACTTTTAAAGTTAATTGCCGTTTATGTGTAGAACATCAAAATACGCGGCAAAATGCAGATTATTATTTTTTTCCTATGTACTGAGAATAAAGACATAAATATTTAAATAATACTTTGAATATTTTCCAGGATACAATCTAATTTTGTTTTAATAAAGAAAACTTAAACATACACTCATTATTCAATTCTTGTCGAAATCAAATTTTACCAAGAACAAAGCATCGATTCTTCCATGCTTTTGTCAATTTACGGTGATTTCACTTTAACATCATGAACGACAAACTTTTAGAAAAATGTTTGCTGTTCTGAAGTTTGAAAATTCGTGGAAAACGTTTTACAAAATCATTAAAAGAAATTCCTCCCCATGTACAGCTGGGAGGCATTTTTGATTCAACTACTACTACAGTTTCTAAATGTAGCTTGAATTTTACAGAGTAACTTTGAAGTGGAGTAAATGGTTAAACCATTTATTTTCGCATGCATTAAAGCTTGATCTTGAGTTGTTTTTACCACTTAAAATTGAAATAAATGCAGTCAGAGAGTAGATGACTCCATTAAACCAGTTCAGTAATTTTCTGTGCCGAGCAAACAGACTGCGTTTAGCAAGTAGCAGTTTCAAACTTTTCAAAAGTTAAACTTCATTATTTGAAAATGCGTTTGTTCGAACGCGACGACTGCACTTTCAAGTAACGTTTCACATTCTATGCAAAGGAGCCTTTTGTGTTAGGTAATTGATCTATGGCTAACTGTGAGTCTCTTTTATGGGGTTTTGGCCGTTATTTATCAATGACAAGAACGTTTGATTCGCTTTGGATAATAAACTCGCAAATTGTATTGTTATTGAGAAATATATTGTATTTATCAGACAAGTAATTGATAGTAGTGGTTTAACAAATTGAATTCTTGCCCGGAAAAGATGAATGTAAAGATGGATATTCGTTAAATAGCGCGGCATTATTTCGTAACTATGTATAAAAAAAAAAGGAAATAACTATTCTACATGACATAATGATAAATAAGTTGTTGAAAAAGTTGCTTTAGTATAGCAAAAAGAGATTGTTTTTTACCAAACAGGAAAAATACACATTAATAATTATGCAGATGCTTTTGTAATAAGTGATTTGTTATACAAATTTTTTTTAGAAAATTCTTAAAAAATTGAAAATTAAAAAAATCATATCATCATCAATCCCATTATTAAGATGGTTTCTTTTGGACTTTTTTTTGTAAGATGTACATTAATATTCGGGAAATATAAAAAGAAAAGGCATTAATGTTTCGCTTGCAAAACAATTTTTTTTTTTAAACGATTTTAGAATAGTAGTGTTTAACTAAATTGAGTCATTAACTACGCTACCCCCTCAACACTCTACGATGCTATTAGACCGGGACCTAAGGTTTCATAAAAAGTGGATTTCGAACCACTACAAACACACATGACACCACCAGGATTCAAACCTGAAAGCTGTGGTACCGAGTAACAGAGCACTAGCCACTTTGGTAATCAGCCAAGACATACTGAAGTATACATTCATATTAAAAACTGCAGTTTTACTTTAAAAACTTATTGCAGTTTAACAATATAATTTATATGTAGAACATCAATATTTAAGAAATACTTTAAACATTTCCACGAACAATCTAATTTTTGTTTTATAAAGAAAACTTAAACATACACTCATTGTTCAATTCTTGTTGAAATCAAATTTTACCAAGAACAAAGCATCGAAGCTTTCATGCTTTTGTCAATTCACGGTGATTTCACTTTAACATCACATAAACGACAAACTTCTAGAAAAATGTTTTCTGTTCTGAGTTTGAAAATTCGTGGAAAACGCTTTACAAAATCATTAAAAAAACCCCTCCCCATGCACAGCATGGGAGGCATTTTGATTTAACTACTACAGTTTCTAAATGTAACTGGAATTTTACAGAGTAACTTTGAAGGGGAGTAAATGATTAAACCATTTATTTTTCGCATGCATTAAAGCATGATCTTGAGTTGTTTTTACCACTTAAAAACGAAATAAAGTCATCCAGAGAGTAGATGACTCCATTAAATCAGTTCAGTAATTTTCTGTTGCAAGCAAACAGACTGCGTTAGCAGCAAGTAGCAGTTTCAAACCTTTCAAAAGTTAAACTTCATTATTTGAAAATGCGTTTGTTCGAACGCGACGACTGCACTTTCAAGTAACGTTTCACATTCTATGCAAAAGTACCTTTTTGTGTTAGGTAATTGATCTATGGCTAACTGCACGTCTCTTTTATGAGGTTTTGGCTGTTATTTATCAATGACAAGAACGTTTGATTCGCATTGGATAATAAACTTGCGAAGTGTATTGTTATTGAGAAATCTATTGTATCTATCAGACAAGTAATTGATAGTAGTGGCTTAACAAATTAAAGTTTTTCCTGGAAAAAGACGATTATTCGTTAAATAGCGCAATATTATTTTGAAACTATGTAAAAAAAAAGTAAATAACAATTCTAATGATAAATAAGTTCTTTTAAAAGTTGCTTTATTATAACAAAAAATTTTTTTTTTTGACTATAAAGAAAATAAGCATTAATAATTATGCAGATGGTTTTGCAATATATGATTTGTTATACAAAATTACAAAAAAACTCTTTAATTAAAATTTAAAATTAAAAAAATCATACAATCGCCAAACTCATCACTAAAATGCTTTTCAACAAATGTTTTTGTAAGTTCATTAATATTCGGGAAATATAAAAAGAAAAAAAGCATTATATGTTTCGCTTGCAAAATTATTTTATTTTTTACTATTTTGAATAGTAGTGTGTAACAATTTGAATCATTGACTCTAAGAAATTTGACAATCGATGAAGGCCAGGTCGTTCATTATGGAGTTAATTTAATTTAATTGTATTCAATCATAAAAATGTAATGCAAACATCATAAAATTTCGTCAAAGTTTCAAAAAATGTTATCGAAATATTTTTGCAAATTTATTCGTGTCCACAATTTTTCATATTCAAGTTATTTTAATTATATTAGAAACTTCAATCTTGTCATAATGCTAACTTTAATGTTTCATGTATGGAATTGCTAACATGCTAGCGAGCCAAATTGGGACGTTTCAACAGGGGAATATGGGATGGCAGAAGATTTTCTTGTGATCCAATCATATGCCTCTTATTGGCAGAAAAACTTCTTGTGATCGAATCCCATGCCTCTTACTGGCAGAAGACAATCTTGTGATCCAATCATATGCCTCTTACTGGCTAAATTGAGTCATTGACTCTAAGAAATTTGACAATCGATGAAAGGCCAGGTCGTTCATTATGGAGTTAAATTTAATTTATTCATAAAAATGTAATTCAATCATAAAAATGTATTGCAAATATCACAATGTGATTTGTGATATTTCCTTCTTGTGATCCAATCATATGCCTCTTACTGGCAGAATACCTTCTTGTGATCTAATCATATGTATCTTACTGGCAGAAGACGTTCCTGATAACCTGTCGAGTGCCTTATTTTTGTCAATAAAGTGAGTTTTAAAGAATTACTATTTATAGTGTACCCAGCATTCCAGTTGAGTAAAAGTATTACCTACACTTTAAAATGTAAATTTTTTTCTTTTTATTCCAAAAATAAAAAATTTAAATAAAAATTGTTTAAATTATCCTGCAAAAAACAGCTTCTTAATGTTAATGTTTTAGCTTCTTTATTTATTATATTATATATCAAATGTGATTTGTTGAGATAAATATTTTGTGCATTCGTAATCGTCAATTAAACATTTTGAAGGGACACAAGGTTAAATAAAACTAATTTAGTAAACTTAGTGACTAATTCAGCTTTGAAGTTGCTTAAATTTATAAGCATTTTATGCTAATTAATTACTAACAAGCACTTAATAGTTTAAAAGAATTATATTATTTGTAAATAACAGATTATCTACAGAAAATGCAGCTACAGTAATATAAGTTTAGTTTATTTTAACAAAGAAAGTGCAAACTTGCCTTTTTTCGATTCTTTAAATGTTTTTGAGTTTACAAAAATCTTTCAAAAGATTTTCACACCGAAAAACCAGCAGACAGATTAATTTGTTTTCAATCTGTCACCCCCAAAATTACTGCTATTATTCTTTTAGCATATAAACCCTTTCAGACCTTCATCTGTCATATAACACACTCTGAGGAAAAGAGAAAAAAAAATCTTTATTTCGGTGTTTTGCGCTTAGATGGAAAAAGAAATGCTGCTGGAATGAAGCCAGACGTGTCACCCAAGAGACCAGATCTCATTTCGGGAGATCTTCTCATATTTCCTCAAGCGAAGAGAGTGTTTTGCGTATGCTTTGGTCTCGCAACATCAAGGGTAATTTAGAGATTCTCTTCGGTTTTCTTTATAGAGCAGATGGAAACTATTCCGGATATTATAAACTATTCCAAATTGTCTTTAGTGTGCATTGTTGTTGTTAGTGTATTTGCGAATAGTCTTAATAATTATCTAAATATGGGTGCTGGAAACTTAATTAAAATATTTTCTGTCTTCTGAAAGCAAAGACAATTTTATTCCAAAGTGAAAATGGATTTTTCGAGAAAAGAAAATCGTTTGAAATTCTATAGTTCTTTCCTTTTTTATGATTGCTTTTATGCAGTTTTGCTTTTACATTAAATTATAAATTTTATGGGTAACCTGTATATCGACCTAACCGATTATTTTTTATTGATCAATTTAATATTATTATTATTTAATGTAATAATAAAAAAAACTTACCAAACTTCCAAGACTGTGATATTCTCAATGACCTCTAGACGACCTTTGAACAGCAGAAATAGCTGCAAATAAAATATTAAAAATTATAACAACTGATGGGTGAAGTAAGTTAATTTGTTGAGCAATTTATGCACGCATGCTGTACTTACTGCGTGTTCCATTTCCTTCTTAAATGTGTCCATCTTTTTTCGGTCGGATAGCATATTATGGACTTTGGGATTCGTCAGCTTCAAAGAAACCACATACCGAATCCTTTCTGTTGAAAAACAAATATTTCAGTGTACTTTTTGAATTATTGAAATTTGTTACGTTATTTTGCCAACAAAGTAACAAATCAGAAATAAAAACAATTTCGTAAAAACATTTTCATGAAATGAATAATACATTTAAATAAAAATTAATTTTATTTCATAAACTTAAGAAATAAAAACGGGCCTTATTTGGCGATTTATCGATTGTGCCCAGCTATCGGAAATGCTCTTATCTTTTTTTTTTTTTTTTGCGAGAAGATCGGATCCGTATTAAAGCCGAGCACCGTCATTAGTTTAAAAATTCTCAGATTCTATATGGAAATCTGTTGATAGTTATTATTTCGAAATATTTTGAAATTGTATATATATATATGTTTACAAATGTTAAAATCTTGTTTAATATTTGTGTGATTACTCACTTTCAGAAGTTATTTATTTTTTTCGGAAATTATTTTTTTTTTTCCCAGGGGTGGATAGTCACCCACAATTTTCAGACTTCTGAATCCGGGTGGGATATTTTTAAACCGACTCCTGATTCTTTTCCGTAATTTTATGTTCTATGATATATATTAATGGATTTAAAAGAATTTGTGGAATAAATACATTGATTCAAAATTTATTGAACTCATATATCTATAAAAACAGTTTTTGCATACGAAATTTTTTTTTTTTTTTTGTAACTTTAAAGCTATAGTATTTGCAGTCATTTAAAAGATATTTTTTCAAAATTTTGGTACAATATATATGATACCAGCAGAACCCGGCATACGTTGTCCTGCCAAAAAAATGCATTGTAGAAAATTACTTATCTCGAATATATTCGCCATGTTCCAATAAATGGGCAAACTAATTTTGCATGGATATCGTTTGAATGGTACATAAGAAGAAATGCTGCAGCACCATTCGGTGGCTAGTAACAATGAAGTGGATAGCGTAGTGGATTTTCATAGCGATTGGTTGAACGGTGTAGACGTTGATATACTTTAGTACCATCTGGGGTGACTTACAACAAAGGGGATAGCATAAACACATTCTCAATGTTTTGTCAAATACACACACACACACACACACAAAAATCATAAAAATTAGTCAAGCCGTTTAGAAGGAGTTCAGTGACAAACACACGTACAGAAGAACCCGATTGCAGCGCCACCTACATGGTCTAATTATGAATCTAAACCATTTATTGAGCTACTCAAACACAAATTTCATCAAAATTGGTCAAGCAGTTTAAAAAGGAATTCAGTGACAAACACACGTACAGAAGAATTTATATATCATAAAATACCAAATTAACATGTATCAAAGTATTGTTCAACAGCCGAAAACAAGGAAAAGAAGATTGTACATAGCAAGCTATTGTCGAAAGATATTATGTCTTATTTGTTCTTAATAAAAAAAGAGTCGCTGCTAAATATCTTCTTTCTTGTTGATCGAAGATAGCTTTTATAATTATCAATTCTGAGAAAAGTCTCTTAACATTTACCTGGTATGCTAAATCAGTAATTGTCTTTGCTACTGGTATTATTATTGAAGCTTACAATTGAATTATAACTTTAGTACTTAATTTTAACTTTCATTCTAAGAATTTTGAAAAAATAAACATTTTTTTTTTTTTTTTTTTTTAAGAATCGGATTTTTAAACCGACTCCTGATTCCGACTCCTTTAAAACTGCTCGACTTCTCGTCTCTGGCAATAACTGTTCAAGGAACAATTAGACAGGGATACAATTAAAAATCATGACGACTACTTTTAATCCAAGCAGTTAAAATTCGCCAGATTTGGCGATTTTAAAATCTCGCCAAAACGGTTCAAACTACTCTTTTATCTTTATTATTACAATGAGGTTATTCAAAAAAAATATACGCACGTTAAAATCTTAACGGAAACTTGAAAACAAGCCTTTGTTTTTGTTATCTGAGAAATTTTTCTATAGTCATACCGAAGTACGTATGTACAAATTGAGATGCGCATAAAGACTATCTACGTCAGCAAGAAGAATGATAATCCATTCGTAAATCAAGATAAAAAATTGCGAAGGTTAAATAAAATCTACAATAATAAAGGGTTAACAACACGTTTAAAAACTGTAAATTACAAAAGCTAAACAATTGTAAGGCCAGGAGGCAATAGTATGACAAAACACAAAATAATTCAAAACGACTAAATTGTGCAGGTTATTTTATGCAATCATTTTCATTTATATAACCATAAATATTTCAATTATTAAATAAAAAATTTATTTAGTAATAATTTTTATTTATTCAAGTAATATCTTCGTTAATATGATTAAATATTAATCATATTAAAGAAGATATTCATCATCCTTATTAGTGGCGTAACAGCCCCATGGTGGGCCAAGGCGGTCTGCCTGCTAGCAGATTTCTAGACAGGAAATGTGTTCTTTTTACGGGGTAGGGTTGTCAGCACTCGCCCAAACGCTCTAAAGCCATATTAGACTGAGACCTACGATTTAAGTGGATTCGAACCACTACAAAAATTTATGGCACTGCCGGATCTCGAACTCAAGATCTGTGGCACCGAGATCAGAGAAAGGAGATATTAATAACATAAAATATATTGGTGAAATAAAAATGAAAAATAAATTTGTGTTTTCCAACATTAAGAATCGAATCAATTAAAATATATTTATTTACTCCAGTAAAAAAACAATGCAATATTTTGAACAAACTTTCTTTAAAATATTTACTGGGTGTTATGTTTAATTTTACATTGGCGCATCTAGATAGAAAAGAAATCGATCTCTGGATCTAAAACAAGCTGTTCTAGATTCGAGCTCAAACTAGATATAGAAATCTCAATATAGATAAGAATATAGTATTCTTATTTCTTAGCAATCTAATTAAATTTTCATATTAAAAAATGCAATAATTCTGGGTTTTTAACCTTTTGACATCATTCATCATATATGGACATTTAGTTTTTAAAATTATAATTGTTATTCATTAATAAATAGAACAAAAATATGATAATAAATTATTTACTACAGAACTCTCTATGTTTTAACAAGAAAAAAATTTATTTCGTTTGTCGCTCTACGGTGATTTTTGCACACTTTAGGTTAATTAGACCGGGTGCTACTGTTTAACGTGGATTCGAACCACTAACAACCCTCCATGACACAGTCAGAATTCGAGCCTGAAACATGTGGTACCAATAACCAGAGAGCTGGTTCAACATGCGAGACGTCTTAAATATTTTCCGGCCCGTGTCACACTTTTATAAAATATATTTATTTTATAATGACCAATGTAATGAAATCCAATGTATTAAAAATATACATTATGCTTGCAACCATATATTCAAAACTTGCCTGTCGAAATTATGAGAAAAAAAAAAATTAACTTTTATTTTAAAATAATATTCTTGCGAATGTATGACAAATATTACCCGTTTTTTTTTTTATGAGTTCACAGTTATGAGTTTGCAGAATAATTAAATTATATTTTACGAGCTCATGATGCGCGCGCATCTTGGAGCATCTAATATAATAGGTTCTGTGTTTCACTTTAAGTGACCTCAGTGACCATCCGTAGATATGCACAGTTGATTGTTGATAGTAGAGCAAACCAGACTCCTAGTTCAAGTTGTTAACGCTTTTGGTTTAACTTACACCTGCGAATCGTTTTTTTCCAAAAAAAAAAAGTGAATGGGTGGATAGACAAATAATGTACTAGTAAAATAAATATTTTTAAAGGATTTCATTTTTTTAAATTTCATTTATATTATTATTTTTTTTTGTATTTCATTTTTTTAGTGTTATGTATTTTTTTTTTTACAATGTGTGTTTAGTATCATTATTATTATATTATGAATGTTTACATGTAAGAATAATAGTAAACAGAATAATAATAACTCAATTCTTCTTCCCAAAAAAAAAAAAAAGTCTACTATAGTGGGTCTAAATTTAATATGGGGATATATAATTTTATATGTGGCCCGCGGAGTTAAGGATACATTTCCAAAGTGGCCAACAAGATTAATTGGGTTGGCCACCCCAGCTCTAGCCAATTGGCCAACAGGACGCTACAAATCTTATGGTTCGCCTGTATTGATAACGGTATTTACCGTGTACAGAATTCTCCAGAAGGGCCTGAATGGCCGAGTGGCTAGCTCTTTGGCGCTCGGTACCACAGAATTCGGGTTCGAGTCCCGGCGGTGCCATGGATGTTTGTAATGGTTCGGAATCCACTTTAAACCGTAGGTACCGGTACAAATAGGATCATAGAGCGTTGCGGGGTCATTGTTACTCCGCGTTCGTGGCTTATCTTTAAGTTACACACCCCCTGGTTCTTGCAAAGTGGTAACGTCTGTGCAGCGCTTGCCTTAAGGCATGCAAGACCAAGCTGTCTAAGTGTTTGCCAGCTGCATTAGAAAAAAAAAAAAAAAAGGAATTCTCCAGAAAGGCCTGTGTTTCACACGTGGAGTGTACTACCAGAGATCTAAAAATTACCCAGCTACTCCCCAATCCTGGAAACGTGCCTAGAGGAGAGAGCAGCGACGTCGAACCCATGCTCAACAACGCCATTGTCATCACCCCTGTGAAGAGACCGATCAAGTTTCAGGACAAGATCCAAGGAGGTCTTATTGCTAATGTTTTGATTTTTGTTAGTTAGTGCTTCGGAATCCATGCTACACTGTAGGTGATTTGCCCAAAGTGTGCCCAAAATGACCGTAGAGAGAAAAACCAAACCATGGGCTGCATTGCCGAGGAGTTAGTTATGCGCTTTTGCGCATTTTTATTGTTTTTCTAATTTTTAATTCCTATCAATATAAAATAAATAAATATTAATAATAATAATAAAACAAAAAAAAATTAAGTAATTTTTTTCTCATGATAAAAAAATCATGTGATTTGGAATTTAATTAATAAAATTGCAGATTCTTTGGCCAAGAATGCCAGAAGTTTGGACCAGACTGTCCTTTCTACTTCCCTTGCAGATGCAATTGCCTTGGCAAAAATCTAAACTTAAAATTTATTCTAAGATTAAAACTAAATACAAAGTTGCAGAATTAAATGCCGCTGGAAAAATAGCTACTTTCTCTCACAAGATTAAGGATGCAGCACCACAAAAATAGGAAAATTTCCGCTGATGGCGTTAAAAAATATCAAAAATGTGGCAACTGCCCTGATGTCGAGCTGATTCCTCATCATCATGATTTTGATTGCCCAGCTGTTGCAGCCACCATGCATTGTCTGGAACATCCATCGGAAGAGGATTTATACTCCGAGCCGGCAATCAACATAGCCAATAATATTCGGAGCACCACGATATTTGATTTTCTTGTATTTTTCAGGCGATACGATAACGACAACATAAATTTTATTTAATTATTCATTAAAACTTATTTCTTAAAAAATAATTCTTTAATTATCTGTGATAAATTGTTTCGAAAATATTTTTTTTGTGTAGTATTTATCAAAGGCATAAGTGTAAGGGGAATAAGGAAATATTTTTTAGAAATAAATATTATTTAAAGAAGTTATTCATCTATTTGTTCCATTGTAATTTACGGCAAATTGCACAGCAAAAAATAAAAACTAATAATAATAAAAAGAAAGGAATCAACATAGTATATTTTTTTAGAAATAAATGTTATTTAAAAAGATGTCCATCTATTTGTTCAATTCTAATTTACAGCAAGTTGCGCAACAGAAATAAAAACTAATAATAATAATAATAAAAATAAGAAATCAACTTCATTTTTTTTTTAGCAAATTCCTTTACAATTCGGAAACTATATTCATAATCTCTTTTCTCATTTTAAGATAAGAACATGCGAACAAATTTAAGAAGAAAAATTGCATTCTTCTGTTACGTTCTATTATTCATTCCCGAGAATTCTCAAATTGAACAGAGAACTCGGGAACACACTGTCAAGACGGATTCTTGAGATTAAAGTTCTCTGATGCTAACAAAGTTCGAATATTTTTAAATAAGAAGACATATTTTCTGCACATTCAAATTATGACAAGCGCCGAAAACGCAGGTTGAAATTACAGAAGATGAAATGAAATGAATTGAGAGAAAATAAAAAGGAGGGAAGGTACAAAAGGATTTGACTCATGGAATAAAATTGGATTCCGTTTTTAGGTGAAAGCAGGGAATTTCTTTGAAAATGAAAAGTATATTTCCTGTTGCGAAATGATTTTTATCAAAGTGAAATGCACGTAAGAGCAATCTTATTATTAGCAGTATAAGACGTGGAAGGATATTCGAGATTAAATTTTTTGAAAAATTGTTTCTTATTGTTACGAGAGTTTATTATAAATTTCACGAACTTTGTTTTCCATAAATAAGTAATAGACCTTGACAGCAATTTCCAACACAGTATTACGGAAATGTTAAAAATTATTTGTAAGGAGATTTAAATTGAATTCTACAATAATTCGTGACAAATAAATGAAGTAAACGAAATGAGATTTCTTTGCTTAATGTTTGCAAAAAGAAAGAGTGAAGTTATGTTAGAATATTAAAATAAATTTATGTTTTAGGAACAGAGGTAAATTACATTTGGCAGAAATGTTTGCAGAAGAAATCTAAGACAGATGGAAATGTAACACATAATATAATTATAGATTGCATAAAAATTATTAAATTTATTATTTGGTCATCGTGTAAATTTATTAAACATAAAAAAAAAATAATATAATGAAAAATTTACAACAAATACTTGCAATAAAAGGAATCAAATGATTTTTCGCAAAATATATTTACAAGCGAGCATACAATTAAGCGGCATACAATTAAACGAACAAAATTACGAGCATACAATTAAACGAGCATTACGAGCGAAGCATTAAGCGAGCATACAATTAAACGAACAAAATTACGAGCATACAATTAAACGAGCATTACGAGCGAAGCATTAAGCGAGCATACAATTAAACGAACAAAATTACGAGCATACAATTAAAAAAGATTTTAAGATTTTTTTTTTTTTTTTGAAATTCATTCTTGGCGACCTTTTCATGTTATTGTAAAGTCTCTGCCTAAACTAGACCTATAACGGTTTCAAGAAGAGGGCCACTTTCAGGTTCAGGGAACACTTCAATTTTTATTTACAAGAATTATATATATTCACAGAACTCTATTTACAAATTATGAAAAAAAAAAAAGAGGATATCAAATGATTTACAAGTGCAGTTGACTTCAAGGACAGAGATTTTTAGAGTTCTCAAGTCTATGACAAAATCCATTTCACCAGATCTGCGGCAGATCTTAATTATCACAGATCTTATTATCACTTAATATACACGAAATCACAAAGAGCTCAATTTGTAAACCGGCGGAAACTATGGCCTGTTCAATCATTTTCAGAAAAGAAAAAAACAACACTTCTTGGCGACTCGTTGCAAAACACACTTTTTCTCCAAAATCCTCCCTTTAAGAAAATTCGTCAAGATTTTCCCTCCCTTCTCATTGAAGTAGACATTTTCCCAACCATCTCGATGCAACAACTCAAGTTTTAATCTATATTCCATCTGTAATTGTTTCGATATGTGAAGGTCGAACAGACAATCACAATTTTCATGAGGTCTCATTATCCATGACACTGATTATCTGATATCAGATTTGAATGACAGGTTGCCCTCATTAGTACAAAACACTAATTTTATGTGTTATAAATATCCACAACACTGCTTATCTGCTGTCAAATTTGAATGATCATTGTTATCAATTGTTATCATGTACTTGTTAAAGAATATACTACATTCTTTTCTCCTAGAACCGAAATGCTACAGCTCTTTTCGTGGGAAAAATCCTACATTATACATTGTGACTTTGCAAAATGACGATATTATTTTCTTACTCTTTAAAAAATTTCCCGAACGAAAATTTTATTTCACTCAATTTCGTAAGAAAGAGATTCGAAAAGAGACGATTTTACATTTATTTATTTATTTTACGTTCGATTCAACTCATTATGTTCAGATATCGGAAGAGAACAAATTTCAGTGTAATAATAGTACGGAAATTTTTGAGGAATTTGAGTCCTTAACATTCTTTAAAAGAGCCTTTTCTATTGAAGAAAGGAATGTAGTATGATAATTAAAAAAAGTTTGCTGAAATTTAAAAAAGGCATTTGATTAAAATGTAGCATAAAATATGTAATGATTTATAAAATTTAATAGTGATATTATATGCCGTTGGATATACGCGTATGCATTTAAAATTTAATCTTGCATTTGATTTTAAAGTACTTATAAAGTAAAAATGCCTACTAATTTTTTGCTTTTAATATAAATCGTATGATATTCGAAATTAGAATTCTTTTAATGCTTATAAAGTAAAAAACAACAACTAATTTTTGCTTTTAATACTGCTTTCTTATTTTATAAGCATTCAAAAGTAAAAAACAAAAAAAAAAAAAAATAATTTTTGCTTTAATATAAAGTTTAAATCGTATGATATTCGAAATTAGAATTCTTTGGAATGTTTATGATGTAAAAAAAAAAAAAAAAAAAAAAAAAAAAAAAAAAAAACGCAACAAGTAATTTTTTTCTTGTATATATAAAGTTTAAAATATTAAATTTTTTTTGAATGCTTATAAAGTAAAAAAAACAATTAATTTTTGCCTTTTATATAAAGTTTAAATCCTCTGATGTTCGAAATTAGAATTCTCTTGATTGCTTATAGTAAAAAAAAAACAACTAATTTTTTGCTTTTTAAAATAAAGTTTAAGCCTGTATGATATTCGAAATTAGAATTCTTTTGAATGCTTATAAAGTAAAAAAAAAAAAAAAAAAAAATTTTTACTTTTAATATAAAGTTTAAATTGTATGGCATTCAAAATTAAAATTCTTTTAAATGCGTATGTTCTACATAAAAACTTCTTCACATATTTCCGAAATTATTTATATTTTTTACAACCCTGTATTATGACATATGTCTTCATAAAAATATAAACAGTAACTGTACATTCTTCTTTTTTTTTTAAAGTCAAGTTAAATTACTTTTTTTTTACATAATGACATTCCTAATAATTGTAAAAAAACCCCAATTAGTTTCCAAAAAATAGTGCTTAGAAAAACACAGAAACAGATGACTTCGAATAAATCTGGCAAACAAACAATTGAATTTAAGGAATATGCACGACAAAAAAAAGAATGATCATAAATTTAGAATCCCAAGGGACACTTACAGTTTTCTTTGTACTACAATCAGAGCGTTACATATCACGCTTCCAGAATACCAGAACAACAATTAA
This sequence comes from Caerostris extrusa, assembly GCA_021605095.1. NCBI lineage: Eukaryota > Metazoa > Arthropoda > Arachnida > Araneae > Araneidae > Caerostris > Caerostris extrusa. The sequence continues at coordinate 15,690 of BPLR01002251.1, forward strand.
CATTCTTCCGAAACAATTACCAAACGAAATTTATTTTTCGAATAAAACGCGGAGACTGTCCCATTCTAGAATTCGATTCCCGCCATTTTTTTTTTTATTCTTATTCCGTTCTGAATTTGCACCATTTCGTACTATTATTATTTTTTTTCTGACTTTCAATTTTTTTTTTCGGTTCTTTTGGTGTTTTCTGGAAGATCCCAGGCCCAATCGGAGAAGCTCATTTCACGGCTAATTGAGCTCTCTGATTGGCCTTTTACCGCAGACGATTCGACCCTTGCGAAATGTCGTAAAAACCGTTACTTCTTCTGGACTGTCTTCGCCTGTTCGTGAAAAGAAACCATAAAATTAGATTAGTATTCTTTTCTTTTTATTTTTTTAAATCTCCTATGCCTACTAAATTTTCGCCATTTTTTTTATCCATAAGAAGATAACGAAGTTTTTATAACGAGTGCCATTTTTTTTTTAATGCTTTTTATTCGTTTCTGGCATTTAAATGAATTGAAATGGTTTTTAAACGTGAGATGTCACAACTAACCTTTTTTTTTTAAACTTCGTAACCGATATTTCTATTGAATTTAATTAATGTATGCAATGCCTTTTGATTGAATTTAATTAATGTATGTAATGTATTTCTAGTGAGTTTGATTAATTTATGTAATGCATTTGATTGAATTTAATTAATGTATATAATGTATTTTGATTGAATTTAATTAATGTATGTAATTTATTTGTATTGAATTTAATTAATGTATGCAATGCATTTTGTTGAATTTAATTAATGTATATAATGCATTAATGTAATGTATTTCTATTGAATTTAATTAATGTATGTAATGTGTTAATGTAATGTATTTCTATTAAATTTATATTTCATTTTATTCTTTTCTGAATTTAACTGTATGAAATGTTTTAAACATAAAATGTATTAACCATTTATTTAAAAAGCATTTTAATTAATGCATTTTTGTAAAAACTTGTAAATGTATTTCTATTGAATTTAATTAATGTATGTAATGTATTTTATTGAATTTAATTAATGTATCCTTAATTATTTAACTAATTAAATTTAATTTATTTCTTATTATTGCATTTTTTATTCATTTCTGGCATTTAAACGAACTGAAATTTTTAATTGTGAGATGTCTCAACTAACCATTTTTATTTTTAAAAATCATTTTAAATTACCATAACCTTTTTTTTTTTTTAAAAAAAATTCCTAACCGATATTTTTTTGAATTTAATTAATGTTCATGTATTAATAAAATAATGTTTGACATTAAAAAAAAAAAAAAGATTATATTATGCTATAAACAACATATGTATATATAAGATGTCTATAAACATGTTTAATTAGTATGACAAATTTTATATGGTGACTTATATAAGTGATATTATAAGGGGACTTATGTAGATAACTATCTTGGGTTTGGACTGGTATTTTTTAACCAGTCAGTATCACTAACCAATTTTTAAAACTTCGTAACCAATATTTCTATAGAATTTAATTAAAGTGCATGATTAATAAAAATAATGTACTACAATTCATTAAATAAAAAGAATTAAAAATGCATTACTATTCCAATTATTTATAATTATTGAGATTAACAACAATATAATAATAATTATTTAATACAATAAATATTCTAAAATTTTTAAATATTATTTAATATTGATGGACTGAATTTTAAAAAGAAAAATGATATTTTCTAATATACACTAAAATGAGCAATTAACGTATTCGTTTCTTTTATAAAATTAGCTGATAATGAATAATTATCAAATGATTAAAATTAATGAAGTTAAATATATATTTTGTTTTAATTTTTAATTATATTTAATAAAAAGGAATTTATTCTTTCTCTGAATCAGGCTTTCTATTGCAAATAAATGTAAAATAATCTGAAAACATTATATTATTATAAAAATTTTTATTTTCCAAAATTCTTCTTAAATTTTAAAGGGTAATTAAATTTATAACAATGATAAATTATTAAAAATTTTATAGTACACAATTAATTATTTTTTGAAATAAATAATTACGAAGAATGTTAAAAAGTTAATACACGTACACATTGTACAATATTTTTCTCCAGATAATGAAATTTCTATCTACTTAGCAATATTTTTTTTTCTGTTAAGTTCATTTGATTTAAAATTTTGTCGATTCTTAGAAATTAATTGTTTTCATGTTTTAAAAGTATTTAAGAAAGTAAACAGAACTAATCAAATATTTTTTTCGTTTTATATCAATATTATATTGCTGTCAGTATTAAAATTAAAAATAGTTTGTACAAAAAATAGAAAATAATATAGAATATCATTAAAATAAAAATAATTAATGCTACTAAGTATAAAAGTTAATCCTATTTAAGGACAATAATATTTATTATTTGTAATTTAGTTTTTAATTGCTTTAAACTCATGGAAAAAATAATATAATGGTTCCCAACACAAAAATTAATTTACTTAAAAGAACCTTTTGCTTGTATAGATTAACATTGTATGTAAATATATGTGTCACACATTTAAATTAATGAATAAATGAGTTAATTTAATTAAATTAGAGTAATTTCTTTGTGTGCATTTATAAATAAAATACAATGTTAAAATACTTAAAAATATAGAGATGGATATAGTTAAATAATTTAAAAAGTATTGTTATGAATTTCAAATACATCATTATCTTTACATAATAAACCTATTAATTGATTCTAAAAGGGTTATTGGAATCTTAAGATAATTGAAGATTACAGCTTTGAAAAATTCTGCGATGGGTTCTAATTTAATGGAAAATACTTTGATTGATATTATTGTTTTATATATATAATAACATAAAATATTAAATTTTTAAAAGGTCTTATCTTTAACACAAAATCAAATTGACGTCATTTTATCATTGCATCGGGATATATTTTATAGAAAAAGGTATTAATTTCAGTGAGTTACAGTTTATTATATTTAGATATCCACTAAATATAATAAACATAGATATGAAAATGTTGAAAGACGAAATTGCAATGGCCAGATCTTGAACTTTTTTTTTGAATGTGAGGCATCCCAGAATTTTGCTTTGCTAATATTGAGATGGTTTTGTTATATAATTTACATGTAGTGAATACAGGCATGGAAAAGGGACAGTATGTATATATATATATATATATATATATATATATATATATATATATATATATAAAGAATACACCACAAAACACAAATAAAGAACAAAATAATATAAAAATAAATAAATAAATTATATATATATTCTTTCTTATTACTGATGAGGGGTCTACGCTCTCTGTTTTCATCAATAAACTACGTTTATTACATTCTTCTAATAAAGAGACAATAAATCTTTCAGATATTGTATTAAATATATTGTCCTTGAGAAAACTCCCTATAGGTTTGATGTCTACCGCATTACGAAGAATATACTATGCTGAAATTTATATAACAAGTTTATACCCATAGTTTTATTATTTTCAACCATGGAGAAACTATAAGAGACCTACTCATAAGGTTATAATTAATTTTTAAAATATTCTATTAAATGTATTATCTTTGAGAAAAAACTATAAAATACTGTCAATTTTCAAAAACTACATTTAGTTGAATGGTATGGCTTTTATTCTTCTTCTCGATTTTAAATGACCTTGCTATTTTAAAACCTAAAACACACTTTTCAATAATATTATGCAACTATGTCTTAGAAATTATAACAAATTTAAATTTATTTAAGGTCTAATACATTTACTGTAAAGATAGCAGAGAATATTTTTTGTGCTAAAACATCTGTAAGGTAAAAATAAATACATTTTCAATACGAATAAAAAAATTCATTTGACATAAAAAAAAAGCAATTAACTTACTTTCATTTTCAATACATCTCTCGCCGTCTGCCGTATACTTCCCGCTAGCGCACGTGACATTACAGGAGGAGCCCGTGCACTCAACTGCAAGAAAAAAAAAGCAACAAAACACCGCTTTAAAAATCAATAAAAACGAATGATAACTTAATAACAACTAAGCGAAGTCACCCCAGAGGTAACTGGAGTATAAAACGGAAGTAATATAACACATACAAGAGAAAAAAAAAAAAGATTAAAAAAAACCCTCCATTCTAGAAAGAACGAAATATCTTTCTCAAAGCTACTCGTATATATATTTTTTTCCCTGCCCTCTTTTGACAGTCGTTTTAAAACCAATTTTTCATTCCGACGACAGATAGAAGTGGTGAAGACACTGAAGGGAGGGTGATGGTTTTAAAGGAAGGAATTTTTGATGGCGGGGGTGGTGTGGGGGTGGAAGATAAAAAAATGTATCTTGAGCAGGCTGGGAAATAAAAGAAGTATTTACGTTTCTCCAGTGTAGAGTTCAGGGGCTGGAGATGTAACTCCTCTTGGATTGTGTGATTTATCGTCAGGTAATAAGAAAAAAGGGACTTGGCGACCTATTTCTAAACTCGGATCGTTTTCCATCCCCTGAAGTCTGATGGGTATGGATTTATTTTTATCGATGTACCTGTCTGGTACTAGATGGCTCCTGTCGACAAGCGACTTCTGGGACTGGAGAAAAAAAAGTGGCAATAAAATCACAATGGATCGGTACTCGAAAGTGCCACCAACTTACAACACATTGGGGTTTGTGAAACAAGTATGCAAGACATTATTTAAGAACCTCGGTCACTTCAATTTTTTATGATGGAAAAATATAAATAAATTCGGTTTATTTATTTTCTAATCGCAAGTTTTCGTTCAAACCATAGTGTTTTGATTTTAAGTTTTCAGATTAGATTATATATCATGTGAGGACATATTTATTTTCTTTATGTTGGAAAATTCATCGACTGTTTTAGACTTTTCAGCAGTCAGCATTTGTTTATATATACAAGAAATCTAAGAACTATCGCACAGATTGAAAAATTATGTAAAAGCAATTACTAAAATTAAAGTAAAATGTGTTAACTTACAAAAATACATTGTAATGTAAAGGTATTGTTATTACATTTCGATTTTAAAACCCTCAATGACTAGAGGGCAGTACTTACTGTGCCATGAGACAGTGATTATTGCAGCAAAAAAGTACAATCACTAATAGCATCAATCCTCTGATTAATAAATAATCAGATGATATCAACTATTTTCTTTTGAAATTTTATTGACTTTTAATATATATATGTTGTTTCTAAGTGAATATACAATAGTTAAAACAAGCACAAATTTGTCTGTAATATAATACATGCTCAAAACTATAGCGGTGAAGAACTGTTGAGGTATTTGCAAAGTCGGGAGATGTTGATTATTGCAGCAATTGCTCAATTGTAAGTATGCCATCAGTGACACAATATGAAGTGTACAAAGAGTTATGGAATTATAACTTGCTATGTTGCTTCAGTGCCTGCAAATTTCATAGATACCATTGTTCCTATACCTTATATAAAATAAAATAAATGTAATATGCAAATAAATCCATTTACACAATATAAAAATCCAATAGTAGATCGTCCAAAGGGTGTCTAATTTGCTTGAATGAATATACAAGCATCTGATGAGCTGTGAAATTAAGGATGCTCTTCAGATTTAAATCTACTGATTTTTATGTGGGACATGGAAATGATAAATCTTTATCAATCGCCTTGTACTAATTTGCAGTAACTGAAGCAATGTAGCATAGCAGGTGATAATTCCATAGCTCACTGGATATTTGATGTTGTGTCACTGATGGCATACATAAATTTGAGCAGTTGCTGCGATAATCACCATCTCACTGCGCTATAAGTATTGCCAACAGCTCTTCACAGCTTGAGTTCTGAGCCTGAATTATATTAGAGTAATATGTGCTTGTTTCAACAATTATACCGTTCATTTAGAAACAACACATATATTTTAAAAGCTAATAAAATTTCAAAGACAATATTTCTTGTTTTCAAGATAGAGTTAAAGATTATATGTTCTAACCCTGTATTCAACAGATATATTGTAAAGATATAATGTAAAAACTAAATAATGCATATAAATTTTAAAAATAAACTCCTTTTACTAATTGGCAGTAACTGAAGCAAAGCAGGTGATAATTCCATAACTCATTGGATACTTGATGTAGTGTCACTGAGGGCATGTACAGTGGAGCAGTTGCTGCAATAATCATCATCTGAAGACGCTGCAAGTATCACCAACAGTTCTTCACCGCTGGAGTTCTGAGCATGTGTTTATATTGCAGAATAATTTGCATTAAAATATACCATTCACTTAGAAACAACATATATATATTTAAAACTAATACAATTTCAAAGGAAATATTTCTTGTTTTCAAGATAAAGTTAAAGATTTTGTATTCTCATCCTATATTCAACAGATATATTGTAGAGATATCAAATTCTTGAGATATATCGGTTGTTTGAGTTTGAGCATACATTGCGGTTTGATGTTCTTTGTAGGGCATTTGACACTTAGTAAATACTTTCTACTAAAGCTCTGTACTTAATGTGAGTAACAAAGAAATTTGAAATCAAAATTTATGTACCTTTGTAATTGATTTGCAAGTTAGTAAACACATTTTATTTCTACGTCATCTACTTCTATTGACAGAATTTTGCAATTTGTAGAATAATTTGTATTTTTTATGTAAACAAACGTTGACTGATAACAAATCAAAAATAGTTGATAAACTTTTCAAAACAAAGGAAAACAAATATGATGAAAAAAATCAGGTCTGTTGTAATATCAAGTGCACGATTAAATCACATGTACAATTCACTCCCAGAACCTAATTTCTCACAAATAGAGAAATGTCAAAACTCTATTGAGAATAAATGCTACACTCTATTCAATATATAATCTAATTCGAAAATATTAGAATTATCAAATCAATAGTCTATGAAAGTTATCGCAGTTGAAAAGAAAAAGACATTTGTATAATTAATGAAAACGTTTGGCAAAGAAAACAAATAAGTATAATTTATTTATTTTTCTGAAATTGATTCTCTGAGAAGGAATTTTTAAAACAAATTTTGCATAACATTTCAATAATTTTTTGTAAAAAAATATTTTTTATAATATTTCAGAAAGCATGCATAGTTGAAACTGAATATGACGATGATATATTGAAATAAATATTTATTAAACTACCACGTTTATCCGAAATGACAGATCATGAAATATTTTTGGCAGTGATTTCTAAGTAAATCAATGCAAACTTTATTTTGTAGTACAAAAAGCAACCCTGGAGAAGTTTTGGAGAGCATTATTTTTTCATGTCTTTATATTTTTCAGAACTTTTATTATTAATATCTTAGGAAGTCTTAACAACAAAAGATGTTAAGTTTTTTCTGAAATTCGAAATGATCAATCTTTGATTTAGTATTGCCAGATGTAGTAACTTTTTTTATTAAAAAAAATTGACGTTATACATTTGTCAACATGCGGGTATAATATCTTAGGAAGATTTAACATCAAAAATCAGATGTTTAAAAAAATTCTTTGTAATATTTCAGAAAGTATGTATTATTGAAATTGAATATGATGATATACTGAAATAAATATTTATTAATACAATATTTATCTAAAATTATCATAGAGCAATTTTTGGCAGCGATTTCTAAGTAAATCAATGCGAACTTTATTTTGTGGGCCAAAAGCAGCCTTGAAAACTTTGAAGAACATTATTCAATTCCTTCTATTAGCTCACACTCTCTCTATATATATCTTGTTCAAATTTTCAATCGTTCATAAAATACTTTTTATTCATCCACTCAAGTTCAAATACATTTTTTTTGAACTTGTAGGGCATGACACTTGATATTAATACAGTTTTTTCAAATATTAATTCAGTAATTAAATTTAATTAACTAATTTGAGTTTTTTTTTAGATTTAAGTTGCATATATCTACCAATAGATGGCGTCAGATAAACTTAAAAAAAATGAATGAAAATTATTTATAAAGGACATTCTTGCACTATAGTGGGGGAAAAAAAGTAGGAATTGACATTAAATTTTTTTTTTTTATATTACTTGTTTTTTTTTCAAGTCTTTATATTTTTTTCATTATTAATATCTTAGAAAGAATTAAAATAAAAAATGTGGAAAAAAATTAAATTCAAAATGATCAATCTTTTGATTTAGTATTGCCAGATGTAGTAACTTTTTTATTAAAAGAAATGACGTTACGCATTTGTCAACACGCGGGATTCTATTGTTTAACTTTTTTCTGTCTTTGGCAACAATTGAGCTCTAACCAATACATCTCCCTCGAGAGACAATAGAAAAACAACCGCTCTTTCCTACCAAGATTTCTAATTTCTCCTGATTAACAACGGACTGAAGAAAGAAGAATTTCAAATTGCTGACAACGACAAACCACAACAGAAAACAAAAGGAAAAAAAAAAAAAAAAAAAGACTTTTTTTTTTCTTTAAAAAAATCTTTTACAAGTTTTTTGGCGAAACGAAAGGAAAAAAAAGTAGAAAACACCTTTCTTTTAAACTAGGCTTAAGAAAAATAACACAGCTAACACAGATCGGATTTTTTATTTTCGCCTCACAGTTTGGCAGGTAGGTTCATAAATCAATAAGTCGGACAGTATCTTTTTTTATTTATTTTTTATTGTCGGCCGCAATCTATCAGACTTGCTATAAAATGCCGTCTTTGTATTGGACGGAAAAAAAGAGTGAAAAATAAAAGATTCTTAACACCGTTCTTGTATTTTATTTCTTTGGGCCTCTCACAGAAATCAATGGGATCCGTTGAATTATGGCTGGATTGACTCGAAATATATTGGACCGATTGCGATATCAATAAGTTCTTGAAAAAGGGATTTCTAGAAAAAAAAAAAGTTGGCACACGGGAGATTATGATCTGTATGACGAGACCTCAGTAAAGGATGGGGTTGTCCGAACAATCACGTGGTTGTGTGTAAAATAGTTGAGAAAAGAACAAGCTATTTTATTGTGATTTTATTATTATTATTACTCATGTTCTAGTTCTAGACCACACTTGTTAAAGGAATGGTTCTCAAACTATTTGAAGTAGGAGGCATTTATAAACCTACAAATAATTGTAGGGTCACTATATACAAATTTCTGACATCTGTTACAAACGCTTCGCAAATTCATATCCAGATGGACAACTCCATAGACTGCTACTAACAGACGGTGGATTCTCAGGATACAATGAAAAATTTTGTAAACTTTGAAAATCACATAAACCCTAGACTCTTCTATTAACTAACCACGGAAATTATTCTGCGTTAGCGCAACAACCTCATGGTGGGCCAGGGCCATTTATCTACTGGCAGATTTCGAGGAAATTTTTTTAGGAGTAGGGTTGTAAGCCCTACGTCCAACGCTTCTTCTACAGTCCTATTAGACCGGGACCTACGGTTAAAAGTGAATTCCAAACCACTATAAACATTCATGGCACCGCCGGGACTTGAACCGAAACATCTGGCACCGAAAGCCAGAGATTTAGCAACTTAATCAACACACTTTATTTCCCTGGATTGAGTCGTAATATATTGGACCGATTGCGATATCAGTAAGTTCTTGAAAAAGGGATTTCTAGGAAAAAGATGGCACACGGGAGATTATGATCTATATGACGAGCCTTCAGTAAATGATGGGTTGTCGAACAATCATGTAGAATAACTGAGAAAAAGAACAAGCTATTTCAGTGTTATTTATTATTATTATTCATGTCCTATTCATAGACCCCCTACTTGTTAAAGCGACGGTTCTCAAACTATTTGAAGTAGGGGCATTTATAAACAAAATAATTGTAGGGTCACTATATGCAAATTTCTGACATCTGTTGCAAACGCTCAGTAGATTCATATTCAGATGGGCAACTCCATAGACTGCTACTAACAGACGGTGGAGTCTCAGAGGTTGCAATGGAAATTTTTAACCTTAAAAATTACATAGACGCTAAATCTCCTAGTAGCCAACCATGGATATTCTTCTTCTTCATTGGTGCAACTGCCCGATGGTGGGCCAACTTCGCCTGCATACTGGCAAATTTCGAGATAGAAGATGTTTTCCTTTTTACGATTTAGGTTTGTCAGCCCTACGCCCAACTCTCTACTGGGACCTACTGTTTAAAATGGATTCCGAACCATTACAAATATACGTGTCATAGCTGGGACTCGAACTCGATACCTGTAGGCCCAATCGCCAAAGCGCTAGTCATTCGGCCATCAGGCCCCATCATGGAAGTAACAACTCTAATCTTTTCTAAAGCAATAGGAAATCTTTTCAATTTCTGATAAAATAATTTTACTAACATGCTACTACAAACAGATGGTGTAGTCTCAGGGGCTGCAATGGAAATTTTTGTAATCTTGAAAATCACATAAACGCCAGCTCTTCTAGTAACAACCATGTAAAGTTCTGTAGGACGAGGGTTCAGTAAATGATGGAGGTTGTACCAACAATCACGTGTTCGTGTCTAGAATAGTTGAAAAAAATAAAGGTGTTTTAGTGTTATTTATTGTTATTATTATTCATGGCCTAGCTATAGACCACACTTGTTAAAGCAATGGTTTTCAAACTATTTGAAGTAGGGGTCATTTATAAACCTATAAATTATTGCAGGCGCACTACATACCAATTTTTGATAAATAAGCGTTACTAACGCCTCAGAATCTCATATTCAGATAGGCAACTCCACAGATTACTACTAACAGACAACAGAGTCTCAGAGGCTGCAATAGAAATTTTTGTAACCTTGAAAATCACATAGAATCTGACGCCCCTAGTAGCCCACCATGAAAGTTCTTCTTCTTCATTGGCGAAACAGCTTCATGGCAGGCCAAGGCCGTTTACCTACTGGCAGATTAAGAGACAGGAAATGTTTTCTTTTTAAGGGGTAGGGTTGTCATCCCTACTCCCAATTCTCTACAGTCATATTATCTACTTTACCTATGGTTTAAAGATTACGGACCTATGGTTTAAAGTGGATTCGAACCACTATCCATGACAATGCCGAGACTCGAATCAGTTACCTGTGGACACCGAGCGCCAGAGGGCCATCAGGGCCCACCATGAAAGTTACCGCTCCTGATTTCTCGGAAACCTTCTTTGATGCATTGTTACAGTTTGGCGAAAAACAAGAAAAACAATGGAAAAAACCCTAGAAAAAGTTATTTGTTTATAATGGAATCTATCTTTGAACGGGAAAACTAGCAAGGAGGAAAAGAGTAACAATGTTTATTTTTGTATCTGGGCACGTATTTCACTTGAATACCACAGAGGACACCTGGAAATCTTCCAAGGCTTACTTGTGCATCCTTTGAGTACCGCTTTGTTAAAGGGCGAGGTCTGATTGTTTGTGATACAATCCCTGGCTTGAAAACGTTTCGATTCGGTTGTTATCATGACAGTCTTGCATCACCCTCAGAGTGAGTGAACGGTTTTCCATTTTTTTTTAAAAAATTTCCACAGGCAAATAAAGAGGAAAGATTTCAAAATCTACTAACATCGTCTAAGGGAACAACATCGATTCACCGATGTAGTGTCCACCAGATTAAAAATTTTAGATTTGTGAACCAAATACAGATAGCAGGTTCTGGGAAATATATTTCTAACTATAATATTTTTTCAAAGTTATCTAAGAAAATTCTAGTTCATGAATTCTTCTAGTTCATTCCAATCCTTGTTTAAAAAATGAGTAGACTCTGTGGCAATAATGAACCGGTAATATGTGGCAATCGTGAATTATAATTCATGACATGCATTGCAGCCCTTGTTTAAAACAACAACAACGAGTAGATTCTGTGGCAATAATGAATTGGCAATAGTGAATTCTAGTTCACGGCATGTATTGCAATTCTTGTTTAAAAAAAATGAGTAGACTCTGTGGCAATAACGACATGACGTCTTTTAATGATGGTTTGGAGGGAATCGTCTAAATCTTTTTCCCATATCATACGCAACTGAAGACCAATTATCTCAGAAAGTTTTAATAATTTTACTCTTCCTCTATTTCCAAAAGATAATAACACATAGAAAAGGGTTTTACATTCTTGATAAATAATTTCATCATTTTAGAGCTTTCAAGACTCAAGACGAATTACTAACAGCAGGGGAAATTGGGAAAAAAACTATTTAAACTAAACTAATAAAAACTATATAAATAAAGTATATATTTGCTTTATATCTGTGACTTTCGTGTTCTACTTATGTATACCCCGAATTGCCAGCCGATAGGCGACGAAGGAAGGATATTGTTTTCCGGAAGGGCTTTTATGTGTAAGAGCCCCCTCATTTGCGTCTGACAAAAACCCCAGAAAATGTCCACCAAACAGCCTGATTGTAAATGTGAGGTGCTTATTTAAATCATAAAGATTTCTTAATAATGAAAGCCACTAACAGATTCAAAGCCGGGTCCTCCTACTCATCAGCTGCGTAAGTTACAAAGCTTCTTCACTGGCGCAATAGCCCCATGGTGGGTCAAGGCCATTTGCATACTGGCAGAATGTGAAACAGGAGATGTTTTCTTTTTATGCGGTAGGGTTTTCAGCCCTACGCACAAAAAAAGTGGATTCCGAACCACTACAAATATCCATGGCTCCACCAGGATACAAAACTGAAACTTGTGGTACCAATTCGCCAGAGCATCAAACAAATGCTGCATATTGTTGTTCTAATGCGGCTGGCAATACAGAGACAGTTAATCTTTATGGCATAAGCAAGGGCTGCACCGCTGTTACTTACTTAACATTACCCAGGGGGCACGTGTAGTTTGGATCTATGCCATGGACGCGATTATCAATATCCCCGCAACGCTGCACGATCCTATTAGACAGGAACCTACTGTTTAAAGTGGATTTCGAACCACTACAAACATCCATGGCACCACCGGGATTCGAACCCGAAACTTGTTGTATCGAGCTCCAGAGCGCTAGCCACTCGGCCATCAGGTCGGCCCTAAATACTGCATATTAAAAATATGAGATTTAGGATATTAATTTAAACGAATTATAAAAGAACCATTTTAATTTAACCAAAGAATTTTAATAAAAATTGTATATTCTTTGTAAAAATAATCTTGATACACCACACATAGTCTTAGTCATAGTCATCAAACCTCAAATCATCATCCTATTCGCACCACAAAAGAATTCAGTTAACTTTTGATTTTTCTAATGCTTTTTTTTTTTCCTGGAAAAATGTGGGAAAAGCTCCACCAAGCGAAATGATTTAGTTAATCGAAAACCCGAACCCTGTACACTATAGTGCAGTACAGTAGTACAGAAATCCAGAACCGAGGGAACGAATAGCGCCCCGTTCATTAATCTTGCCTCTTCCTGGTGAAACGTAGGGAAGTTTTCTGCGCCCCTGGAAAACAGTTAACATTTAATCATGCCTTTCTTCTCAGTCGGATTCGCGCTTTGTCAGCCCCTGCAAGGGGCGAGAAAAATGGGGCTGGCCCTTTTCTCATAACTCACAATGTACATAAAGGTGAAATCCAGCCAAGGGAAGTTATATAACAAAAGCGACATTTTTGCTGGCGGAAATATTCCCTAAATAATCCCTAAAATGAATGCTGTTTCTTTTATTAATCTAAATTCTATAGAACGTCCCAAAATTGAGGCAAAATTCATTAAAATTAGACTGATATTTCAATATTTTTTATTTTATCTATTCGGCAAAGCGGCTTATTTGACCCTCTGAGCTCAATTATGATTGAAATATATATTTTTAAAACAGTTTTCGAGGGAGACAATTTGTAAAAATGTATTAAAAATAAAATTATATCTTGCATGAATTTTGAGATACCTTTTATGAAGTGTAAGTTTAAATCAACATTAATTTCATACAACAGATTACAAATTGTGTTGTTTCTTACAGACAGCAACATCTAAACCAAGTCGACGGTCCAGTCTATTCTCACGTAAGGAGAGATGGGGGCAGCAGCAGTTTTGATGGAATACCTGTAGGTAGAAGTCTGACTTGGCTCCGTGACATTGAAGCAGGATGGCAGTGCCTTTGTCCGGGAAGATTTTCAGAAGGAACTACCCCACATTTGCATATCGTAGGGGAAACGATTTTGAAAATTCCCACCAGGTAGTCCAACTAACATGGCAGGAATTTAAACATCACATCGTGTCTGCAAGCTTTCGAAACAGTGTCTACAACAAAGACGCCAGCGGATTGAATTTCCACCTTAAGGCTCACCAGTTGCACACGTTGCCACTGAGCCACGAGTGGAGCGCTTAAAAATTGTAAAAATATTGACTCCTTTAATAAGTAAAGTATTTTCAAGAACATTCAATGTTATATTTTTTATAAATTTTTATCTGATTTGCTCGCTAGGGAAGGTTGCGAACTTCCCAAAGCTTCTTCTTCCAATCTGTTAGCTTCAGAGGTTCATTCCATGACTTTAGCCAGAGTGAATACCGCTTGCAGGTCGCCACCAATTCATGCATGGTACGCCGCTAAATATCCTGGCATGTCCTTGCAGTGCCCCTGTCCTAGACCTGCTCAAACGGCTTTAGCTAGACTAAGGACTGGCCACATTAAGAGTTTGACCTTCAATGGAGACGAGAAGACATATACCCTTTGTCATTGTTCGGTCGTCGCGTCTCCTTCTCATCTCATCGATTGTATTGGTGCCTCTGTAAGGCAACTGTTGAATGAGGGGAGGACCGTTTACGATCTATTGATTTAGCCTGATCTATTGGACTTGGTTTAGGATTCTAAATCAAGGGGACAAGCAACAACAACATAAATTTTTATTAGAAAAATCATAAAATGATTTCTTTTTTTTATAAATTTCGCAGGTAGTAATAAACAGTAGTTGGAGACGAAGAGAAATTATAGATATAAATATGGGAAACGGTATAATAAAACATGATGGACGTATTGGTTGTAAAATCTGTTGATCTCTTTTATTAAGTGAAATTCTATAAAGTTATAGGTTCCCTTACTTATAAGTTATTCCCCCTAAATTATAGCTATCGTTTTAATATTTTAATTTATATTCTTTTTTTTTTCCATATTAATTTTAAATTTTTATTTTGGAACATATATAGCTGATTTGTGAAAATCAATATTCAAGTTTGTTTTTAACATAAAAGAAAATTTTAGAACTACTTAGAATAACATTTTACTCCTGACATCTCTATTTATATATAATATTAATTAGAGATATTAATAGTTAATCAAACCCTAATTGTATGTAAACATTTTTAATAAATAATTTTAATCACTAACTAACTAAATCCCTGTCACTACAGCCCATGGTGGATCAAGGCAGACAGCCTACTGGCAGATTTCGAGACAGGAGATGGCTTCTTTTTACAGGGCAGGGTTGTCAACCCTACGCTCAACTATCTACAGTCGTATTAGGCTGGAAGCTACGGCTTTAAAGTGGCCTACAAACATTTATGATAATCCTGGCGGTGGCGCGAATGTTTGTTAGTAGTTCGGAATCCAAATTAAACTGTAGTCCCTGTCTAATTTTTTAACTAAAGTGTCCAAAAAAAGGATCGTAGAGCGACAAACCAAATCAAACATCCATGGCACCGCCGGGACTCAAACCTAAAAACTGGAACCGAACGTCAGAGAGCTAGTCACCAGCCATCACGACTACAATCCTAAATCAGATTGATGCAATATTATCTGTTTAAAATTCCCACTTATTTTTTATTAGAATATAATAAGATTACACATAATGCTACATTAGCTATATTATGAGCACCAGCTTAGATGGCCCCATACAGACCCTAGGTACATTTAAGGATGACCTATAATGATATGTTTACCTTTAAATATATTAATATAGCATTTGAATACACACAGATTATGAACAATATTTCATAATTAGTTACAGACTTATGAGTTCATCGCTAATATAAATATTTTTAGCTATATAATACATAAATATTATTATAGAGCTAACTATATACTTCTCAAACATTAAAGTTATCTCTAAATATGTTCTAAAGTAAATTTTTTAACAATTTCTGCGTAAAATTATAAAATTAACTAGTAACGACGAAAAAAATATTTAATAATAGGTTTTGTTAATAGGTTAATGAAAATAGGTTTTGATATTGTTAATATGTTAATAAAATTAAGTTTTGATGTTGTTAATAGGTTAATATAAATAGATTTTCATGTTGTTAATGGTTAAAAATAGGTTTTGATATTGTTAATAGGTCAATAAAAATATGTTTTGATGTTGTTAATAGGTTATTAAAAATAGGTTTTGATATTGTTAATAGGTTAATAAAAATAGGTTTTGATGTTGTTAATAGGCCAATAAAAATTGGTTTTGATGTTGTTAATAGGCCAATAAAAATTGGTTTTGATGTTGTTAATAGGTTAATAAAAATAGGTTTTGATGTTGTTAATAGGTTAATAAAAATAGGTTTTGATGTTAATAGGCCAATAAAAATTGGTTTTGATGTTGTTAATAGGTTAATAAAAATAGGTTTTGATGTTGTTAATAGGCCAATAAAAATTGGTTTTGATGTTGTTAATAGGTTAATAAAAATAGGTTTTGATGTTGTTAATAGGTTAATAAAAATAGGTTTTGATGTTGTTAATAGGCCAATAAAAATTGGTTTTGATGTTGTTAATAGGTTAATAAAAATAGGTTTTGATGTTGTTAATAGGCCAATAAAAATTGGTTTTGATGTTGTTACCAATAAAAAATACTCACTTTGTTTAGGCGTAGACACTTTTTTGGCCTCACAACGGGCTCCATCGTAACCAGGAGGACACTCGCACGTTCGCACAGTTGAACCGATGTAGTACCTAAAGAAAATAAAAAAGATAATTGTATTTTAAAAACGACTCTCAAATCAGTATAATGAATTACACATTAACTAGTGGCACAAAGATTTATTTAATTTTAAGTTAAACATCAACTTAAAAAATTAAATGTTATAAAAGAAACATAATTATTCCAATTTTTTTTTCTTATCCCACTTGGTAGACAGCAACATCTGGACCAAGTCCAAGAACCCGTGTGGTCTCATGGAAGGAGGGAAAAGGGAGTGGCAGTTTCTGTTGTGATGGATCAGCCGTAAGTAGAGGTCTGACTTGGCTTCTTGACACTTAAGAGGGGGAGGGCAGTGTCTTAAGAGAGAATTTTTAGGGAGACCAACCCCATTTGCGTATCGTACAGGAGAAAACTCGGAAAACACCCACCAGGCAGTCCAATTATCGATGGAGTCTGAGCCTGGCTAGCTCTCTGTCGATACCACAGGTGTCGGGTCCGTATCCCGGAGGTGCCATGGATGTTTGTAGTGGTTTGTAATCCACATTAAGGCGTAGATCCCGGTCTCATTTGCCTGTAGAGCGTCACAGAGCCGAATCAGACTTCTCACCCACATCATTCCCAAATTGTAAAGGGGCAACTCAGCTCTAGGCACAGTGACGTGGAGTGGTGAAGTAGTGGTGATAATATTAGTTCAGCATTTGGCCTCGTTAATTGGACATCACGAACGGCATCGAGTCTTGTCGTTTTTTGAAACAACAGTGTCACTAACAATTCCGACAGCGGATTAAATTCAGCCCTAATGCACACCAGTAACACTTTTTACCATTGATCCACAAGTCGGCTGTTAAAGCTATAATGCCACTTAAGGAAAATGAATAATTAGTTTGTATCGCTAAAAATTTTTTTAGGGTGTGCAGAAGATCTACCACCCCTTGGTGCACCTGGTAACACTTTTTAATGGCTAAAAGATCTGCAACTTGGCATTATTGTTAGATTAATGAACTCTGTTTCAGCATGTTTTGTTGTATTATTTTGTTGTTGTTCTATGTTTTTTTTTTTTTCGTTGTTCTTTTTTTGCTGTAACTGTTCATAATCTGCCATTGGAATATATATATATATATATATATATATATGTTTTTATGATTTATGAGCTTGATATTCATTATGATCTTAATATTTGCATGATCTTCATTCGTCCACAAAAAAAGTGCGTAGTAACAAAATAAGCAAGAATAAAACATTATATAAATCTGATTAATCTTTCTTGTGCGTCACGACAAACATTCAAAAACTTTTATTTAAAAAACCTACACCTCTGCCACGAGTTTTAAATTTATGTGTGTTTCAAAATTTACATGGAACTCGTGCATTGCCAAAGCTGACGATTCAAATATCAAGTCACGTGCTTTGTATTTCATTTTCAATTGTCTGGGTTTCAGAAAGTTAACAGATTTTGGTTTCAATTTTCTCGAAATTGTGTCTGGGAATCAGTTGTTGTCTGGGAAAGTTAATTTAACTGGTAATTCGATACATGTGGAATTCTGTGGGCTTCTACTCATGTGGAATTTGAATATCTAGTTAGCAAAAATTGTTTTATGAACAGAAGTTAGAAAATAGTTAAATAGTAAATGAAATAAAGAAATATTAGAAAAGAACTTTAACATTCCTTTAAGCCTATTTTTTTAAAGCTAAAACGTTAACAATTGTATTAATATTCTAAGCTATAGTTTACTTTGTATTATTCAATACAAAGTAAACTATAGCTTGATGTTATACATTAAATAGGACTTCATCATTGGCGGAACAGCCCCAAGGCAGTCTGCTGATGGCAGATTGCGAGATAGGGGATGCCGTCTTTTTACGAGGTAGGGTTGTCAGCCCTGTGTCCAACAGTTACATTAGACCTAACCTACGGTTTAAAGGGAATTCCGAACCACTATAAGAATCAATAGATTCGCCGGGACTCGAACCCGAAGCCTGTGGCCCTGAGCACCAGAGCCCTAATCACTTGGCCATCAGGCCCTTTTAAGAGGTAGGGTTGTCAGCCCTGTGCCTAACAGATATATTAGACCGGGACCTACGGTTTAAAGTGAATTCGAACCACTATAAGCATCAATAGAATCGCGGGTCTCGAACCCGAAGCCTGTGGCACCGAGCACCACAGCATTAATCACTTGGCCATCAGGCCCCCTTTAAGAGGTAGGGTTGTCAGCCCTACGTTCAATGCTCTACAGTTACAGCAGACCGAGTAGACCTATTTTAGAAACGAAGAGACTCAATGCCGATAGTGACAATGCGTCTCGCATCGATAGTCGGGCTACCTAGGTTTTCACCCATACTTAAAGCAAATGCGAGGCAGTTCCCTTAAAAGATCTCCCAGAAGGCACTATCCGCACCCTCTACCCATTGGGCTGCTCGTGGTACGCATAAGATCCACTGATGTTTTTTTTTTAAACTGGTAAGGGGCTACGTAGCCCTAGGTATGGGGGTGAGGAGGGAGATAGAAAAATAAATTAAAAAAAAATTGCAAATATTTATTTTTTCCAGGAACTAATTCATATTTATTTTGTGTATTTTGCACTTTAAATAGCTAAAATATTATTTTATTTTTTTAGTTTTCTATCAGTGATATATCATTTCATTCAATAGAAGATCATTAGCACAACAACAAACATACCATCAAGTAAAAAAAAAATAAAGAGATTGCAACTTCAACAACTTCGCTGAGATAATGACAAGACAACAGTTACGAGACATTAACCATACTGCTAAGGTGAAAGTTCTGTTCTTTGTCGAGAAATATAACAGCAAAACACGGCGAAAACACTCCGACAAAGACCTCGAGGATAGGGGAGAAAAAGGTACGTAATAAAGGTTTAAGAGTCCAAGAACACCTCCATAAAGTTCTTAAGAAGAGATATTTAACAGAGATAACAATTGCCAGAGACCTTTCTGCTGAACTTTTTCTTTCTCCAATGAGAAAAGAAAAAAATATTTGCGATATACTTAAGCAGATAAATGTCAACCATACTGCATAAAAGGGATAAAGAAAAAAACTTATTTTTCAGATGGTAAATGTTATGCTATCTTGGCGATTTGCTGGCTTTTATCGTAATTTACTATGGGTTCGGTTAGAGTGAACCATTATTTTTTTTTATCATGCAGTTTATTTTTTTCATAACATTTTATCTCGAATTGGAGTTTGGACTATCATTATGGTATACATTTTTACATACATTTTCCCCTTATATTACGAATAACCATAGACGAGTATTTTTGGTTTTGGTTTGTTGCTTTATGGTTAGTTTTTGCACACTTTAGGATAACTAAATCAGGACCTACAGTTTAACGTGGATTCAGAACCCCTAACAAAACTTCCATGCCACTGCCAGGATTCGAATCTGAAGCCTGTGGTATTCCAGAAATGCCAGAGAGCTAGCCAATTGGCCCTCCGGCCACCATTGATGGGTGTGAAAGAGAGTATGTTGACATTCAGGAAGCGTTAGGGGTTTGTGTCCCGCATTTGCGTATCGTATGGAAAACTCACCAATCAGCTTGAAAAAAATCAGCTTGACAGTCGATGCGAAACATTACGTTATCACAATCTCTCACTGATCTACTCGTTTTTGAAACATTGACTTCAATGTAAGCTCACGAATTCGAATTTCCGTTCACACAAGAGTTTAGTTTATCGCTCTACGGTCAACTTGTGCACACTTTAGGCTAAACAGACCGGGACCTACGGTTTCAAGTGGATTCAGAACCACTACAAACATCCATGGCACCACCGGGACTCGAACCCGAAACCTGTGGTATCGAGCGCCAGAGCGCTAGCCACTCGGCCATTCAGTACCGTTGACTCGGCCATTCAGGCCCGTCCACACAAGAGATGAGAACGATTGAGTCAAACTGGCTAAGATATTATAAACCAGTTTTCCGCAACCTTCCGTGTGTGTCAGGTATCGGGACTCCGTTCAGATCAAATCGGTTTTTTGCAAAGTCCCGGGAACCCCATTTACGATTAGCTGTCACTCATAACCAGAAATAACGTGGTCAGTTTCTCGCGGTCAGACGGAAACCCTCAGAATGAGATCGACTCGGGGTTGACTCGACTCGAGTCGTATTCTCGTTTGAAATTCATATTAAGCTTTTGTTTATTAATAATAAAAATAAAAAAAACGAAATATATAATAAAAAGTTTGCGAATCCGGTATTGATTTTAAATGCCAGAGAAACGCTGTATAGCGGGTCAAGCTTCTGAATTGAAGTTTTTGGACGAATTTTAAATTCGTATGATGATGTGGGAATGTGATGTGGTGATGTGATGTGGGATGATGTGTATTCGGAATGATGTGGGTGAGAAGTTTGATTAGGCTCTGTGACGCTCTACGGTCATATCAGACTGCCACCTAAGGCTTAAAAAAGTGGATTCCAAACTACTACAAACATCCGTGTCACTGTCGGAATTCTTTCAAAATAAATAGTAAATAGTACAATGCACTTTGAGTAACAATGAATCCACTACATATTTGTCATTGAAAGGGCAAATGCGTAGCATTATAAAACAATATCCTAAATAAGAAGTGTTTGTTACCTTTAATTAATTACCTTTAACAATATTTTAATTTGATAGCAAACTGTGCATTTGATACTATAAATGACTTATAAAAGCAAAACCAATTTGAAGCAATCTCTGTAATTGTTAGCTACACTTGATGCTACACTTGAGATGGTGCTACACTTGAGATGGTGCCTCCCCCTCTCAAATCCCCTTAGCGACGTTTATCCCAAGTTATGGTAGCAAAATGGGGTGCTGTATAGTGCATAGTATAATGCACTTTTAATAACACTGAATGCACCACATATGTGTTGTTGAAACGGAAAATGACCAGCACTATAAAGCAATATTTATCATAAATAAGGATTGCTTTGCTCTATTACCTTTAGTACATTAATTTGCTAGCAAACAGTATATTTGATACTAGAAATGACTTATAAAAGCAAAATCAATTTGAAGCAATCTCTGTAATTGTTAACTACCCTTGATGTTGAAACAAACCGTATGACAGAGACAGGGAAGGGAACGATAAGACCTTCCATGGAAGTTGAAGGCTGCGTCTCCCCCCCCCTCCAGATTCTCTGACGATGTTTGAAGATGTTGGCGATTTGACGACGTTGGCTACGTTTGGCGATGCTGACGATGTTTATTCCAAACTATGCTAGCAAAATATGGATGCTGCATAGTGTATAGTACAGTGTACTTTGAATAACAATGAATTCACTACATGTCGATGAAAGGGAAAATGCCCAGCATTATAAAACAATATTTTAAATAAGAATTACTTTGCTCTATTACCTTTAATACCTTAATTTGCTAGCAAACAACATACTTGATACTATAAATGACTTTAAAAAAACAAAACTAATTTAAAGCAATTTCTTTAATTGGTAACTAATCCATCCAATAAAGAAAGTCTAACATAACACGTGACGTTCGTACAACCAACCAGAAAGCAAGCACTCCATCAGGTTTCAAGCATCTTAGCTATTTTGGAGAATGCGTCGGGCTCCCATAATTCAGATTAAAACTTAATTAATAACAGGTCAGGAGACGTGCATTTAGAGCTTTTAATCCACTCAGCCTGTAATGAAAGCCAGGGGTTCATTACTCAACTGCGGGGATTTCGGAAGGTAAGGGCTGTTGGGAAATGTATATTGTTAATGTTGAGGATACTTCGCATAGTGTGAATTTAGTGGACCATGAGAACCTTCTGATAAATACTTGAAAGTGTGTATACAAATGTAATGCTGCAATCATTCATTAAGTATTAATAATTAATTCTTGATATTATTAAAAATAAAATATTGGCTAATTTTTATGGTTTCAACGTTTGTGATATCTGCAAGTCTACCAATTAATTAATTTTTGTTGGCCAATTAGTAGAAATCAAATTAGTTTCTCGCAATGTGTTTGGGAAAGGTTTAGTTGGTAAGTAATGCCTACTGGAAGATAAGAGATGTTTGGAAATGTATATTGTTAACGTTGAGGATGCTTCTCATAGTGTGAATTTAGTGGACCATGAGAACCTTTTGATGAATGATTGAAAGTGTGTTTACAAATGTAATGCTGCAATCATTCATTAAGTATTAATAATTAATTCTTGATATTATTAAAAAAGAACATTGGATCATTTTAAGGCTTCTACGTATGTGATATCTTCAGGTAGTTTACCATTTAATTAATTTTATTGACCAATTTGTAGAAACTAAGTTAGTGGCTTATTGCGTCTTCAGGAAGGTGTGGTTGGTAAGTAATGCCTTCTGGAAAGTTTTTAGATATAATTAGCCAGAATTTGCGTGTGAATAAAAAAGAAAAAAATTGGTTTATTTTTTATGTTTTCCAAGTTTATGATATCTTGAGGTGGTCCACCATTTAATTAATTTTATTGACCAATTTGTAGAAATTAAGTTCGGCTCATTGCGTCTTCAGGAAAGGTGTGGTTGGTAAGTAATGCCTTCAGGAAAGTGTTTAGGTATAATTAGCATTTGCGTGTGAATAAAAAAGAAAAGAAGTTGGTTTAACTCTGATATCTTGAGATGGTCCACCATTTAATATGGATGCATGAAATTAAGTTCGGCTATTGCGTCTTCTGGAAAGGTGTGGTTTGCCTCTGGAAAGTTTTTAGGTATATTAGCATTAGCGTTACATGCTCTAACCAGTACCCGAAAATGCATGACTAATTATGCTTTTTTTATTTAAATGCAAAGCTAATCGAAACCATACTTTGTTACTCTCTAATTAACCGAAGCAAAAATTAGTTCAGAATATTCTAGAGAATATATCTCTCCTTCAAGTAAATATAAGAAATTTATATATTTATATATTTTAATAAATATATGAAATTTATATAGTTCTAAGCTTTAATTTTGTTTGTAGTTTTCCGATTAATTAAAAATCCTTAACTCATCTCCAATTCCTGATTCCTAACCTCCGTATATTATCATATTGATCAAAATCAAGGATAAACCTGTCCTGGCTGTGCCAAGACATAAGGTTTCAAGGACAAATACATCAACACTATATTTAAATGGCTTTAATACTCGAACCAATTAAAATAAGAAAGAATCCATAGAAGCGCATTACACCACATCCTCACCTCTGTATATTACCATCTTGATCAAAACCAATTATAAATCTGTCCTGACTTTGGAAAGTCAAAACTTTGAAAGGACAAATACATTATAATACTGTATACCAAATAGCTTTAATACTCGAACCAATTAGAATACATAGAAACGAGTTACACCATATTCTCACCTCTGTGTATTACCATCTTGATAAAAACCAAATATAAACCTGGCCTCACCTCTGCATATTACCATCTTGATCCAAAATCAAATATAAAACTATCCTCACCTTTGCCTATTGCCAATTTGATCAAAACCAAATATAAACCTGTCTTGACTTTGCCAAGCCATAACGTTGCAAGGACAAATATACCACAACACTGTATCCAAATGGATTTAATGCTCGAACCAATTAGAATAAGAAAGAATCCATAGAAGCGTGTTACACATATCTGTCCAATCGGGCATGAAGTAGCAGCGAAAGAAACGGATAGCACGAGAAGAAATAAACCTCGAATAAGAAGAAAGAAAGAAAAAGAGGAAGAACATAAACAAAATAAATGACGGAACTAAGTCAGTGTGTTGGCGGAAAGAAGGAACTCCACCGAAGTTCCTAATTGAGAATCAGATTGTTATATCAACTCCTGACTCCTATTCCCGATTCCTCCCCTCTACATATGACCATCTTGATATCAAATTCAACTATAAACCTGTCCTGATTTTGCCAATACATAACGTTTCAAAGACAAATACATAACAACACTGTATCTAAAAGGTTTTAATACTCGAATCAAGTTACACCATATCCTTACCTATGTACATTACCATTTTGATCAAAACCAAGTATAAACCTGTCCTGACTTTGCCAATCCATAAGGCTTTAATACTCGAATCAACGTTGCAGGACAAATACATCACAACACTGTATCCAAATGGTTTTAATGCTCGAACCAATTAGAATAAGAAAAATCCATGGAAGCGAGTTACATATATCTGTACAATCGGGCATGAACTAGCAGCGAAAGAAACGCATTGCACGAAAAAAAGAAATAAACCTCGAATAGAAGAAAGAAGAAGAACATAAACAAAATAAATGACGGAACTAAGTCAGTGTGTTGGCGGAAAGAAGGAACTCCTCCGAAGTTCCGAAAGTAAGCGAAAGAAATTCAAAAACCTCTCTCAGGGAAGCAGGTTTTATTCGAAATGGTTTCCTCCAGCTATAAATAGGAATTTGGAAAGCACCTTCCCGTGATGCCTTGTTGCCGGGAGTGCCGTTCGAATGAGGGATGCATTAGGGCCTTCTCTTTCATGGGATCGGGTCATCGGCAGGAAGATCTTTTTAAGTGAGGAAAGGCAAAGCAACAGGAAGAAGACAAAAACAGACGCGAATTGCTTATTTCAGTGTGTATGGAAAAGGATGGGATTTTAGGAGTATTGTATTCGATGGAATGTGATGGAGTGTTTTTGTTTTTCTGTCTCTCAGGAGATTTCGGAATGAAGTGTTTGTGACTTATTCCAGTTTGGACTGTATTACAAAACTCAACTGTTCTGTCTGGGTCTGGGATAAATGTGAGATATAAATATACATGGTGATGTATGTGCATTAACATAACAAGTAATACAAAATTTCTTTTTAGTCAATTCCTACTTTTTTTTTCACTCTATTGCAGAAAGTCCTTTATAAATAATTTTCATTCATTTTTTTTTTTTTAAGTTTATCTGACGCCATCCATTGGTAGATATATGCAACTTAAATTAAAAAAAAAAAACACACTTAATGAATTAAATTTAATTACTGAATTAATATTTGAAAAAACTGTATTAACATCCAGTGTCATCCACTGTTCACTCAAAATTCATCAAGTTAAAAAAATGTATTTGAACTTGAGTGGATGAATAAAAAGTATTTTATTAGCGATTGAAAATTTGAACAAGATATATATAGGGAGAGGGTGAGCTAATGGAAGGAATTGAAAAATAGTAATGAAAATTGCCAATGGTATTAATTAGAGAGTTGTACAGTAATCATTGTTAATGCACATATTAATTAGAATAAATTCCCCCATTTTATTCTATTTAATTACGTTGATACAAGATAAATATATTGACCTAAACAAATATAAACTAGCACCGCTGACTAGACTTTGTATTGCGACGGATATTGCAATTGACTGTCACAAGGAAGTCAAAGATTATGAATGCATAGCTGTGGGCCGAAAATAAATGTCTGCTAATGCATAATTATTATTTGACCAGCAACGAGTTTAAGTGATTCTTCTGTATTAACAAGGCAATACATTAAAAAAGTATCCAGAATTTTCATAAATGGAATTTTACTATAAAATTAAGTAAGGCGTAGATAGCATGTTAGTTAGTTACAATTATCGGAGCGACCTAGTATATAAATTTAATAACAAACACGTACAAAATTTTGTACACAGATAAATTAAAATACATTAATATTTTCATATAAAAATTCTTACTATTTTGTTTGTTTTTTATATATAATTGATGCAAAATAAATGAATCGACCTAATCAAGAATAAACTAGCGACATTGACAACACTTTGTATTGCAGCGGATATTGCAATTGATTGTCTCAAGAAAGTGATTGTGAGCGTATGTTGTCTGCAGGAAGTAAATGTCTGTAATGTACAAATGTTATTTGACCAGAGATGATTTTAAATGATTTTTCTGCATTTACGGGCTTAAACATGGGCTTTAAAAAGTATTCATGGTTTCCATAAATGTAAATTTACCATAAAGTTAAGTTAAAACTAAGCTGCGGTATATACACATATAAATAAAAAAGGGCAAATTTCAAAATAACTGACAAATTGTCATAGTGATGAAAGAAATCGCCGTGTCAAAATCTCAGTTATGACAATAACTTGTAATGAAGTTAGTTCTATTATAAATTTACAAATGTAGGTCAACATAATTCGTAAAAACAATCACTGCTGTTTCGAAAAATTATGATAAATGCTGTCCTTTAATTTTTCTGTCTGTTTTTGTAACAATTTTGGATAATTTTTTTTCAACAACACAATAACAAAAATACATATTGTAAGAATATACATCGTATTATAATCTACACGTATGTAATATATAACTTATAAATAATAATTTATAATATATATTGTAAGAATGTAAAAGTTGCAATAACAAAATGTGTTGTATTAAACCAAAGTGAGATTATTTCATCTATCAATATCAACTATATATATTTGCGATGTCATTTGCTTAAATAATTCTTATTTCCATCAATCAACAAAACCAACTGATCTTTCATTTATACTATCGTAAGTTTGTCCATATTAACAACTTTAAGAATGACTTTTGATTAAATACAGTTTTTACTAAAATAAAAAATTTGAACTTTTAGAATTATGACCAATAATGATTAATAATTCTAATAGTTCAACGTATTTATGATCAATAATTCTAACAGTTCCCTCTAGTGGAGTTGTTTTGAAAAACTTCTTAGTTACGGCAATAAAACACGTTGTTTTCGATATAGACACACGTGTTGGTGATTATTGAGTTGCGACATCTTATCAAATGCAACTCGTGTTATTTCAATTCAATTGTTGGCTATTCAATTGTTTAGTATCGCAATTGTGGGAATGGGGAATGGAATGTACATGTTCGCTCACCAGTGACTATTTGTTTGCTTTTAATGAGTGAACTTTGTGTCATTTTCCTTCCTCCTTTTTGTTATTGTAAGTTTAATAGGTATAGTGCCGATGGACATAGAATTTCTAATGAGCGAAATCGAAAAAAAAAAAAAAAGATCTCCATTTTAAGATAACGGACTATTACTAGACAGATTTAAAAAAGAAATTGTAGTTGGAAGTTGTGAAACTGAACTGGGTGGCATCTATTTAGTTTCCTAACTAGGAGGAAGCAATTTTTAGTATCACAATATTTAATCGCCGAATTAAAAAGTTGCCAGTGGAGGTCTAAGTTTCATCTTGTTTTACTTATTTTATGATATGGTATGGTATTGTATGATTAGTGTATAAATTTAGCCATTGGGTTTGCACATTAAAATCGAGAATATAATGTTTCGATTCATAGTCAAGGGTCTTCGAGATCGTCCAACGATACATAGTTTCTATTATGATTAAAAGTCCATAGCTTTTACTAACTTTATAAAATATAATAGAATGTAAATGCAAGTGGTAATAAGCACTTAATAACCACCCGAATGACATACAACTACTAATCTAACATTTAGTTTGGTTTGTCGTTCTACGGTCATCTTTGTTGCACATTTTAGGTTAATTAGACCAGGACCTGCAGTTTAGCCAACTGCAACAAAAACACTGCTGCATTAAAAATAGTACAATTTGCTCTTATATCCTTTAGATGAGACTCGGTCTAACTATTAAAGATTAAAGTGCTATTGAGTAGCAACGAGCATTATAAGCATTTTCATTTTCAAGACACATATATAGTGGGCAAAAGTGCTTCTGTGCGTTAATTTAAATTTTAATTAATATTATTATTAATATTATTATGTTGAAAGCAATTCATTCATGAAAAAATACTTTACAACTAAATATCGATGCCATTGCCAGGATTTGAACTTGGAGCCTATGGTACCAAAAGACCAGAGCGCTAGCCTATTGGTCATCAAACTCATCTAACTTTTGAGTACTGAAGCACATCAAGACAAACACGGATGAGAATAATTATTGCAAGATATACGATACCACGAGTGAACTCGCTTTAGAATAATACAAGGCATCTCAAAATATTCGGAGGTTTTTTTTGCTAGAATTAAACCTTAATTTTCAGACGAGTTTACCTTCTTGTGTTTGCTAAAAATTTCATATACAAGATAATTCGCGATAGTGTTAAGGAGGTTCGCTATCGTTGGTTGTTGGGTTTATTGCTCTAACGTCATATTTTGCAGATTAATACTAATTAGACCTTAATTTACAGTTTAAATGGATTCTGAACCCCTAATAAACATACATGTCACAGCCAGGAATCGTACCTTAAGCCCGTGGTACCAAAGGTCAAAGCTCTAGCCAATCAGCCATCAGCCTCTAATCCGTTAAGGAGATTGGTTTGTTTGTTGTGTTTATCGCTCTAAGGTTATATTTTTGCACAATAAGACTAATTAGACCGTGATCTACATTTTAAAACGGGTTACAAATCAGTAATAGACATCCATACCACCGCCAGGATTTGAACTTGGAAAGTCTGTCGTACCAAAGGCCAGAGCGCTAGACAATTAGCCACCAGGTTGCTTAAGAAGATTAGGTAACCAAATCCATTAACACTACATGAAATAATAAAATTATATAACAGATCAGTATAAAGACATATTTTTTGACCTTCAAAATGCACTCTCTGCAACAATGGATGGTGTTACAGTTCAAGACGAAGTTCACTTCCTTGTGACATCTTGACGTAGAAGGCATTTCTCTCAGATTACTGTTAACCCTTCAGGTTCGAAACAAGAAGCTATAAAACCGAGTTAGAATGGAGATAAGCACTGTTTATTATGACAGGACTTAACTGTTTTTCTGACAAGGTGAAATTTCGCATGACTTGCAAAATAATAAGGAAAGAAGTTGTGTGAAAAAAGATACAAGTGAAAAACTAGTTTGCTGCGTGTGGAGAATGCGTTGTGTCCATTTTTTATAACATATATACGATTATAAAACACCTTAGGATTTGTACTAAATGATGTTTTTATTTCTGTATATTAAGCTATTGTATGAAGTTGAGTTCAACAGTTGTTGAAAACTTGCTAGCCAACTAACTTGCTAGCCATTTAGGTTACAGATAGTTTTAACTACTTTCATAAAAATATTTGTTGCATAAAAGTGGAACTAAATTACATCTTCGACATGTTTATAATTCAAAATTAATCAATGCATAATGCATAATATAATTATGATAAATAAATAAATCAAAAAATATCCGATGAAAAAAATAATGTTTTCTACATGTACACAAAACACTTTATGGATCTTCATTTGTTCTAAATGCTATTTTATTTTTCTGTATATTAATTCATAGTATGAAGTTGAGTTCAACAGTTGTTGGAAACTTGCTGGCCAACCTTTTCCGTTTAGGTTACCTATAGTTTTAACTGCCCGTATACAAATATTTGCTGCATAAAAGTGGAACTAAATCACATTTTTGACGGGCTTATAATTCAAAATTAATCAATATATAAGGCACTATATAATTCTGTGGAAAAAAAAATCAATCAACTTTTTAAAACATCCAATGAAAAAATAATGTTTTCTATACGTATATAAAACATCTTATGGATCTTCATTTGTTCTAAATGCTGTTTTTATTTCTGTGTATTTCTTTGCTCTAAATGCTGTTATTAATTCATAGTATGAAGTTGAACACAACGTTTAATAATTCAAAATTGTAATTCCATAATCCCGAAATCAATATAAAATGCACAATATATTTCTGATAAAAATTCAAACAACTTTTTGAAAAGGGTCAATGAAAAAATCATGTTTTATGTATGTTTTATAAGACCATATACATTGCTATTGTTTACTGATGGGCAATACTACTATGGTGTGCGTTGTAGCTTGAAGCACATCAATAAAGAGCGTAAGAGATCATTTCATTGAAATATAATTATATTATTTAATTGCTATTTACAAGAGCTGCACAATGCAAAAGCAGAGTGACTTTTCGAAACCAAAACTCAAAAACACGTGTGTTGCCAAACGCTATTGCAAAACTTCTGACAAATCGTCAGAGAGCGCGTTGTAGGTAGAGAGTGCATATGAACGCTACTGTGAAGATTTAATGCACACTATATTACTTTAGCCGATAGTTAAACACTAAGAGTGATGTTTTCATATAATGATAATTATTTTTGAATATTATAACGTTAGTTATTATTATATAGATTGCTATCCTAAAAGAATGGAACTCAAAAATCTTCAAAGAATCATAATAAAACTTGTGCAGCTCGAGCTAGCTACATCTGTGAAAATTCTAAAAAGTCAGTACGATTTTTAACATACGAAATATTTTCATTCGTAATTTTAAAAATAAAGATATTTTGGTGTAACAATATTGCTTTATTCGAATATTGTTTAGTTGGTATATTTATTATTTCTCTAAATTTTCTGCATCTCTGAATTTTCAATTTAAAACAAATAATTTTTTTGTAAGAAAATATCATTGGATTAATTTGCAGGAGATTAAGTAAATAAATAAGGGTATTTCTAATACATAAAAAAATCCCTGGTGTTATTATAATAATAAAGATAATAGAAAAGTATGACAGCTTCTGTCTTACCATTTCTCTTTTATGTTATTTTACTAAAGAATTAGTTTTGATACGGAAAGGTTTCTAATATAATTACATATAGCACAAAATAATCAATGTTCAGCATATATTATTTTAAGGGTTCTAAAAATTGAAGAATAATATTTGTATTTACATATTAAAAGACCAAATTAATTGAATCGTGTATTATTTTAACTATTTTATCTTTAATATTTTTGGTTATTTTGAGTTTAATCTAAAATTTTCGAAATAAAAGGAAAATTATCTTTCGTTCCTTACCTTCTTAATTCTAGCAGTCTAGACAAAAATTTTGCTTTTGAAAATAAAAGCAATTTTAAATTTAACTACAATTCCCAACGTAGTTATTGTAATTTGCTGAAGAATGTTAACGTTATGTTTTCCTAAGAACGAAAATAAATTTTTAATTTAAAAGATAGGTTTCTAATCTTCAAAGGATCTTAAGAAATAACTAGAAATATTGAGAATCCTATATGTCCTATATATATATATATATATATATATTTATTTATTTAGGTATAACATATAGAAAAATTTCGGAAGAATGATTTTATTTTATGACTTTACAATGTGACAAAAGATAATTTTTCATGACATATGAAATCTGTAAGACACAAAATGCAAGGACAAATTTTATATAAATAATTTTTTTATGTATTTTGAAGATATTTTTGTCATAACATGTTTTGTGCTATCGTGAAAAATATTTATTCAGATGCATTGAAATATATATATATTTATTTGAAGAGACAAAACTGAGTTCGTGTTAATATGATGACCAAATTCTACCGAAAATATAACAAGTAATAAAAAGAACCTTTCAAAGCAAATATGAACATTTATTATTTAATTAAATTGAAATCAATAAAAAAAAGTCAGCACACGAAACATGGTTATATTAGCTAAACAAATATGTTTGGTGATTATACAAATAAATTTAAAAATATTGTGAAAAATGTCAGAAAAGAGAAAAAAAAAAAAACATTCATGTAGTAATTTACTATTAACATGGAAGTAAAATTGATTTATTTAAAATATAATTATTAACTCAAAATAAATTCCCTTGAAAAATTTTATCTGATCTTTATGATGTTTTACTTAATTTTTCTAATAACAATTCTTTAATATACGTTATTCTGTCTGTTATCAAATATCAATAAGTATATCAAAAGTGAAAAAACATTTATAAGTAATCAAATATATTTATTTTATATCACAATAGTTTCCTCAGTTTTTTTAAACCATTCAATTTCAGGAGAAACTTCATCAACCTTGATATACAATGCTGTTTATAATCCATAAAATATATATTATACCGTTTATGATAACTCCTTTTGAAAGCTTGCATCAAAAAAGAAATGCTTTTCTAATGCAGCTGGCAATACAGAGACAGTTAATCTTTATGCACAAGTTAATCTTTAACATAACAGTTAATCTTTATCATAAGCAAGGACTTCCCCGCTGTTACTCATTTTAGCACTGCCCAAGGGGTACGTGTAGAATGAAGATATGATACGAACGCAAGTAATATACCCCCACAACGCTCTACGATCCCATTAGACAGGGACTTACGGTTTAAAGTGGATTCCGAAACACTACAAACATCCATGGCACCGCCGGGACTTGAACCCGAAACGTGTGGTACAATATGGCAGAGTTTAGCCACTAGGCCATCAGGACCCTCAAAAAGAAATGCCAATCCAATCGAATAAAATCCATTTATATAAGTCACTATATAAAAGATCCCGTGCTCATTTAATGAATCGTGCTAAATAATAGTAGGCTAGTAATAGTGAACAATAGTTAAGTAGTAGTCAGTAATAGTCAATCTCAAACAGTTATTAACGGTCTACAAGATAAACAAAAATTGCTATAGAATATGGTATTGCAAATCACGTTTATTAGATGAAAATAGCAAAAATATTTTGACAAGATTTGCCGAATGCAGTGTAGCAAAATACGTGGTTCCTTCCTGATGGTGCGCCAACACATTTTTTTCATCATGGTATGTAACTGTCTTTAAGTAACATGTCCTGGGAGGTGGGCAAGGCGTGTTATATCTGTTGTTTGTCTTCTACAATCCTCATATTGCAATCTCTAGAACTTTTTTTGAGATACATTAAATCCCTTTTCTAACATATAGAGACACTGGAGGATATTATGGTACGGATCGTAGTCACTGTGGCCAGTACACCCACTACCTTTGACCATGTCTGAAATCATTTCACCTTAGGCTATCGTCTGTGCAATAACGTTCGAGGTCACAACTTCCAACAACTAATACGCTCATTTTGTTTCTTTTCTCTTTGTTGTAATCATGATGTCAAATAATTTTTTTGTACTCATTTTGCATACCACTGGTTATGTCATACTCAAGTAATCACACATTTTTTTATATCTTTCCCACTCGGCGTCATATCTATAAATGTATCTTTGCAATTTGCACCCACTAAACATAGTTCGCGATATCTTATTCAATAGCAAATTGTTTTTCTTCTTAATGTCTACTATGTACAGTAGTAGCCATTAACATTACACATTGCCATCACACAGTAATACAGAACAAGGTGAAAATTCTGTATATCTCACCATCTAAATAAACTCCTCTGGAAAATAAAGACGACCAGCCAATACAATATAATAAAATACTATTACAAAGCCAAGATACTCATCTATAAGTCACAATATAAAAGTTGACATGCTAATTAAAGATGTCGTGCCAACCAACTTATTATACTGACGTTGTTTATAGCATAATATCTATATTTTGTCTTCCAAATATATCCCTCTTAAGACTTACATAGATTAACCGTATTCAATAAAAGACTATCCCTAAACGTGTGCCTCCAATCCATCCATATAAGTCAGCATTTAAAACCTGACGCGCTAATTTAAGGCCCCAATTTATTCTTAAGGGCCAAGGCGAAGAAAAGGGTCCTTTAAATGGCACATTCGGAACAGAGGGCGGAAAATATCACACATTAATTGATTTCCCCCTTTTCTTTTCCGTTGTGTAATGTGAAACTAATGAGGGCCCATGAAGACAGGTTCAGTGACTGGGAAATGATACTATTGTCAATTCGCCATGATGGATGATGGCAGTTAATCGGGACATCTGTCTTCACTCCTATTTTCGGATCATCATTACGGAGACCTTAGGTGGATATCTGGGGAATGCAATGGCATGGCGGAAGCTTCGTGTTGAGGATGTGCCGCTTGTAATTGGAACGAATTTGTTCTAATTACGGAAGATCATTTCTCCAGAGCTTTAAAAGCCAAAACAGAACACACCCCAAGCTGTTCGAATTTAATTTCTTAAGAACCAAAACAGTGTCGATTGGGTTGACAGAAAAATAAAATGAAACTAAGTGATTCTATGATGCAACTTTAATTAGGTGGATAGTCTCATATTCACGTTATGGATGATTTTCTTTATAGTATTGGTGAGTTAATTGCTTTAAGTGAAACTAAGGGAAGAGTCTTTGTGTTGTTGATTTAGTTAATAGACGGATACAAATTACATGAGGAATTAGCTATGGATGTTTAGATTCAATTTTCAAAATTGGTTGGGGAATTAATATGTTGATGTTAATACAGATTTTGACTGCTTAGTAATTTAAATATAAAAATTAATTAAATCATTAAAATACAAGTTAATTAGTATTCATTTGCGACATTTGATTATTAAACAACCTAATGAATATTTTATGTCACATGCTGTGTTAGTGCAAAGATAATTGATTTCTTTTATAAATTATATGCAACAAAGTTTTGAAAGTTTATGTCATGGGATATTTATGCTTCATTTGTTAATTGGTGGTGTATTTCCTGCTTAAACAATTGTTGATTAAACAGTGATAATTAATTATATTATTGCCTAATAATATAATTAAGTCATTGTTAAGTATACTATATTAAATGTTCTAGACCAATGCAATAATTCTTCAATTATAGTTTCCTAAAATGCATTTTTAAATCAAGTATTTATGTGATTAAATATCTGGCGTTCGGTACCATAGGTTTCGGTACTGAGTTCCGACCGGTACTATGGATGTTTGTAATGGTTGGAAATCAACTTTAAACCGTAGGTTAAGGTCTAATA
Organism: Caerostris extrusa; assembly: GCA_021605095.1. NCBI lineage: Eukaryota > Metazoa > Arthropoda > Arachnida > Araneae > Araneidae > Caerostris > Caerostris extrusa. The sequence continues at coordinate 50,950 of BPLR01002251.1, forward strand.
TGACAGTAGAGCGACAAACCAGAGCTGAGCATAGGGTAACAAACCTACCCCGTATCACAAGGTAGTTCGACTCACGAGGCAAGATGCTGAACGTCAAAGAAAGTTTTTGAAACCGTTTCCACGACAAAGCCTTCAGAGGATTGAACCTCAACCCTAATACTCACCAGCGACTATTGCCACTGAGCCACGAGTCGGGCTACAATAATCCTAACTGCATGAATGATTTGTGTTGAGTAGCACCATCTGGTGACATGCAAATTAAATTAAGGTTATTATTTATTGCAGTTAAAAAATAGTTAATTAAAACGTGTTCATAATTTTTAATTTTAAACTAAACTCATGTTTGTGAAAATTGCAACACCATGAAGGACTTACGCGAGTGAGCTGAAATTTTAAGAAAATGCAAATTAGCGCATGATATGCAAATGATTAGAATTTCAAATCCGTAGCGCATGCGTATGCTGAGCAGCGCTCTCTGAACGGCGGATGGATCCGAATAAATAGACGGCTGTAGCGAGGCGTGTATGGTTATCGGTGGTTATCTGCTAGTGGTAAACGTTAGCTCAATCGTTACTTATGCCTCTTCGACGAAAGAGAGCGAGATTTGAACAACTTACAGTGTTTGAACGGGGAGAATCATCGGCCTTCGTGAAGCTGGATTGTCTTATCGTGTGCAGCGTAACAGCAGCACAGTGATTCGTCTTTGGAAGCAGTGGACGGACGAGTGTCGGACAACTCGGAAATCCGGGAGTGGACCCAGAAATGTGGCGTCAGCTAGCGATGATAGACACCTGGTCCACATGGCGCTGACGGACCGAACAGCTTCCTCTAGACAATTGGCAGCACAGTGGTCAATAGCTACAGGTGTTTCATCAATTCGTAGACGTCTGCTGCAGCATGGACTGCGCGCAAGCACTCCTTTATACAGGATCCCTCTCACGCTAAACCATCGCCGCCTGCGGCTACAATGGGCCACTCAGCATAGAGACTGGCGTGCTGATTGGCAGCATGTCGTGTTTTCTGACGAATCCCGCTTTAATTTGTGGTACCATGATGGCCGCATTCGTGTCAGACGCTATGACGGTGAACGCTACCTTCCGGAGTGCATTATCGAACGCCACAGTAGACGAACACCCGAGTTATGGTCTGGGGTGCCATAGCATATCATGGACGATCTCAATTGCTAAGAATTGTGGACAATCTGAACAGCAACCGGTACATCAGTGAAGTTCTACAGCCCCAAGCTGTTCCATTCCTTCAAAGCTTGCCAGGCGCTGTATTTCAACAGGACAATGCCCGCCCTCATATCGCTAGGACTGTTCAATCCTTCTTTGCAACGCGGCAGGTACAGCTTCTTCCTTGGCCTGCGTATTCCCCGGATATGTCGCCGATTGAACATGTGTGGGATTTCGTTGGTCGGCGTCTCGCTCGTGATCCTCGTCCTGTTGCTTCTGCAGACGAACTTTGGGTGCGCATGCAAACAATATGGAATGCTCTTCCTCAGGCAGACATTCAAAATTTGTTTGACTCCATGCCACGTCGAGTAGCAGCACTTATTGCGGCGCGTGGTGGCTACACAAAATACTGATTCCGATCTCTTGTTAATGTTTGTTTGCTTTGAACATTTAATCATTTATTTGTAGCACTACCACTCAACTGTGTATTGAATTTCATTCAATTATGACGATTCCTTCATGATGTTGCAATTTTTTCACAAACATGAGTTTAGATAAAAAATAATAAACTTGACTTCTAAGTGTTATAGTTTGTTTTAGGAAATATACATACAATAATCTTTTTTAATTATATGCAAAATGACTTTGCACATCGATTCATTCCGATTCGAAAAAAGAACTGTAATAAAAACTATCATTAAAGTTAATTGTACACGGAAATATGTTTTATGCATATGCCATAACAACGCAGTCGTTATATCACAAATGCAATTTGCAAATGTTTACAGTTACTATTGCAATAACATCCTTTTGTCAATGTAAACAAACATGGACCAAAAAAAAAACAAAACACCTTTTCCTTCATTAAATATTTACGAAATTAATTTTTCTTTCCTTTTCCTTAATTTTATTAATCCCTTCAGGAAATAATAAGGAAACCATATGCGAAGTCTCTCTAGTTCTCGTTAGCAAATCTTTTGTTTTCTTTAGAAAAAGAAAATAGCGTGCCATTCACTAATTAAAAGGCAAGGTTTAAACCTACCTATACATATAACGTAATGAAGTTTAATCTATTTTAAAACTTAAACGTTAGCCATGATACACACAAAACTTTCGCCATATAATGAACAAACTGTTCTAAAGCAATTGGTTCTTTGCCTTTTTTTTTCCATAATTGAAAAACCTCTTAATTAATTGTGTTCCTTTTTGCTACTGCTTTAATTATGGAACGCCATTTTCACAGTGAAAAGAACCTGCGAACGGAGTAATTATTGTAAGTGCAATCTGTTTCCAAAACTATAAAGCGTGAGTAATGAAGTTTTATTACTAATTACACTTTTCGCATTACATTTATACCATTTTGCGTTGGAATTAAACAATCGAAGTTCAGATCTTTTAACTGAAAAAAAATTTTTTTTTAATAAACAAGATGGCGGAAATGTGAGTTTGTTAATGAGCTTTGCAATTGAAATCTTGAATAGTTTTAACAAATTGAAGTGGAGATTCGTTTTAGAAGAAAAATTTTTAGTAATGCTCGTTTTCGGATTTATTGATCACCTAATTAATTTTAAAAATATTCATGATATTTGAATTTCTAATATGTTTCTGAGATTACTAAACCTTTTTGACAAGATTCCATTTTTTTAAAAATTTTCTCTTAATTTAATGAGCGTTGTTTCTGTTTCTTCGTAATTGATTGAGCCCCATCTGTTAATTGGAAATTATAATTATCGGTTTTTAAAAGAAATTTTGAAAGGATTAGTATTTTTTTTTAATCTCTTCAAATTCATTCATTTCTATCTCAAAGTACTCATTATATTAATATTTCAACCAGTAACTTGAAATACTTTTGATTTAATATCAATTTTCTTTATGCATTAATATTTAAGTTTAATTAATAATTAATTACTGATTCAGAAATTTAGCCTGATTAATTCATATTTAATAGAAGTTTAGTAAAAAAATTTCGTTATGCCTAATTTATTATTCGAACACTTTATATTTCGATAGAAATTAATAATTCGTAATTTAATTGGGACATTTTTATAATTATGAAAAAGTGCTATAAATTCCAGAAGTCTCAGAAACAACAACAACAACAAAAAAAAAAAAAAAGATAAATGTCATGAATTTAATTTGAATAATTACTTTCAACTTAACCAATATTTTTAACTAAATGTTAAATAATGCGATCAATGATGAAATTGAATTTTAACGCTAGTAACTTGCTATTTTCTTTTATAATAACGGAATAAGAAGAATACAATTAAGTTGTAAATAGATTATTAAACATACGCCAGAGATTTACAAATTTGTGAATATCTCGTACAGCATGTAACTTAACTGTGACTTAACCGCGGACAGAAAAATCACAAAAAGATTATCTTAATTTATGCTGGTTGTCTGTAAGATATGTGGCAAAAATATAAAGTTAGATAGAAGGGCAATGCCTGATGGTCGAGTGATTAGCGGTTGGTGCCACAGATTTCCGGTTCGAGTCCCTGCGGTGTCATGGATGTTTGTAGTGGTTCGCAATCTACTTTAAACAGTAGGTTCTGATCTAATATGACTTTTTCTTTCCTTTTCTCTGCACTTCTAGGACTATGTAGCCCCTTACCAATTAAGGCTCGTTCCCACCGAGGCGAGAGACGTGAAGATTCAAGAGGCAAGCGACAAAATTTTTTCGACCCCTTCACAGCGAAACGTCAGAAATAGCATTACGCCTAGTGAAGTTCCGCTTCGAGTTGAAAGCTGGCCAACTCTGAGCGGTGCATTGCAAACCGGTTTCAGGCGACCGCGGTGAGGCTAGTGATTGGTCAAATTTTTTCGCTTGTATCTTTCGCCTTGGTAGGCACGAGCCTTTAGAAAGGTGTGGGAAAGCATCCGCGGGTCTCGTGCATACGACGAACAGTCCACCGACGGGTGAAGGGAAGGACATTGCCAACAAGGAAACTACCTCGCAATTGGTTTAGTAGGGGAGAAAATCCTGCAAACTCCCACCAGATAGCCCGACTATCGATGCGAGACACATTCTCATGATCACCATCGGATCTCTTAGTTTCTGAAAGTAGTGACTACAACCATGCTGCTTGCAGCTTCAAACTTTAGCCCTCTTGCACGCTAACTGCATCTGTTGCCATTGGGCCACAAGTCAGGCTATTGGTCTAATATGACTGTAAAGTGTTGGGCGTAGAGCTAAAACCCTACCCCATAAAAAGAAAAACAATTCTTGTTATGGAATCTGCCAGTGGGCACATGGCCTTGACCCACCATGGGTATGTTACACCATTGAATAATAATAATAATAAATCTATGCGTGATATTACACAAAAGTGATTAGTTAAATAATTCTTATTTATCAATTATTTTTGTATAATATTATTTTGAGCTGGCATATATTTGTAAAATATATGGCAATTCAAACAAGTTTTAATGTATTATTTAAGAATAACATCTTTAATTAGTTCAATTTGCAAATGGAACATGTTTTTATGAATATTTTTAATAAACGTGTTTCATTATAATTCCATAAACATGCCCATGTTATGATTAATATGGAGATAGCAAAAAAATTACATGTATAAAAAAAAATACTGCTTCCAGGCTAGCACGTTTTTAATCCAGAGTGCAATAAATTAGTTTGCTCTAGTGAGCAATAAAATTAAAAAAAAAAAAAAAAATTGAATAAAAGGTTTTTTTTCTGGCATTTAAATATTTGCTTTTCATTAAATTAAAACTGGATCGTGTTACATAAGTTACTCCTTCATTTAACCCTGAAAAAGTTTACAAAAATAAATAAAAACAATTAAAAAAATAAATAAAAAAGATTAATGAGGTGAGCTGCATGAAAAGCATTAGGTGGCCGTGATCTGTGCATTGAGAAAATGAGAGCACAATAAAAATTCTCGATTTAAAACGAAATTAAGTAAAATATGGAAAAAGAACATGAATAAGTAATCTTTATCTACAAAATCTTTATGTTTTGTACGAAAGTCACGTAACTATGTACCTTGACCAAACAACTGTAAATGCATATCAGCAAAAAATAAACTATTCACACAACAATATTTTGAAAGCAAGTTTGTATCAGTCTCAGTCAGATTTGACATGATGTAGTAAATTTGTAATACAACAACAATACTTATTTTCCAAAACAGATGCTACTTTTGATAAAGGGATTACCGTGATTAGTTTTAGTTTTCACGTAAGAAATGGTTGCTGATTAAAGAACAATTATTTACTCATCCATTACTAAAAAAAAAAATTATACTTTTGTTAGATCTAAACATTCTTTATTTTGTTGTAAAACCATCAATTATTTAATATAACATTGTAACTGTGCTTCTTTCCCCACACTGGCAAGAACGCCCTTGGCGATAAGGAAAAATGGTCAGTAGACCTCAAGATTCTTATTCTCATCCGTATATGGAAAGGAAGTACAGAGCAGCCTGAGCTCCCGTTGAGAAACGGGATGCACAGATCACGGCCACCTAATGCTTTTTCATGCAGCTCACCCTCATTAATCTTATTTATTTATTTTTTAATTGTTTTTATTTCGTTTAGTTTGTAATCTCAACCCGAGAGAAAACATGTTTAGCACACCCCGGCGCATTAGTTGGCCTACAGACTCACCCGGAGAGAAAGTATATTCCGCGCACCCTACGCTTAGCTGAGTATCAGGTTTTCGTCTTAGAAGTGGAATCCTTCCACGAATCAATAAATATCTGTTTTTTAATGTATTAAATATTGTATGTGTGGAGTTTGTGTGTGTGTAAATAAAGCTGCGAATTCTCCAACATGCCTCAAGTATCTCAACCCAACCACACCCAGTTACAATCTGATTACACAACCTGCACTCTGCAATATATCAACACATCCCAAATTGTAAAATAACGAGAAGTCGATGCCGTTTGATGCCTTTCGTATATCTTCAATCCAAATCATTTTATTCACATTTCTCAATTACTCATACTATAACACTATAGTAAGTTTTTATACAGAGACTTATATGTTAAAAAAAGTAGTACTTTACGGTCAATGATCAGTTTCTACTTTAATCATCTTAGCATTATTAGTGTTACATACACTGAAATGCTACACTAATAATGCTACGATGATGAAATTTTAGTACACAACTATGGCTATATTTAAGCAGACATTGCTCTATTACAAGGTTAAAGCTGCGTCAATACTGTAACCGCCTTTTATTTATCCAGGTCACTTTATTTTTATTAAGTAACAATGAGAATTGAAAGTATGGTTCTGATGTTACTTTTATGATCGACAAACATGAAAGAGTAAAAAAAAAAATCAATTAATTGAGCAATGTTATATATTTACACTTATAGTGATAAATATTTTTCTTAACATAATTAACATGCACATGAATATTCCAAGCACATAAAATTTAAAAGAAAAAAAATATGCAGCACAGAACTAATATTATATTCTGAATATAAAATAATAATGATGATGATGATGATGATGAACTAATGTTAAGATCCAAGTGGGAGATTTAATTAAAAATATAATTTCATGACATTTCTAGACATTAGACAATAAAGCTTAAAAATGTCCAACGACTTGAACCTAGTCATGGATGCAGAAACTCCTATCAGTTCAGGAACAAGATATTTGAAAGAGAACTAGGTTACAAATGAATAATTCACGCCAACCTAAATTGAAGAATGTAAGCACAAATTGAGCGAGAATTTAATTAACAACCTGGTAATTAATTATTGTCATCTCCTAAAATATTTTTTCTCTTAAATCTCAAAGGTCTTGCAAATCAGAGCTAAATAAAATGAAACGAATAATTAGGAAAACAATATTATATATATATATATATTTCTTCTGTGCATGCGTTTGTCACAGAACTCCTTCTGAACGGCTAAACTGATTTTGATGAAATATTTTGTGTGTATTTGACAAAACATGGACCCTTTTGTTGTAAGTCCCCACCAGAGGGGGGCTGCAGTACATCAACTTCTATACCGTTCAAACGATATCTATGAAAATTAGTATGTACATATATAGGAACATGGAGAATATATTCGCGATATGTAATTTTCTACAGTAATTTTTTTTTTTTGTTGCAGGACAACGTATGTCGGGTACTGCTAGTTTGTATATATACACACTACGTAAAAAAAAGTAGAAGGACACTTGATTTTGTAACAATAACAGTAAAATATTTTATTTTTACTAAAATTTTTATTAGAAACATTTTACAAATATTTTAAAAATACAATTTTAACATCAGAATTATGATATTCAAACACAAAATATTAATGGCAACAAAAATAGTTTCTCTTTTCTGAAACTGTGTAAAAAAGTAGAAGGACAGCATTATAATGAATGAAAAATAGTGATTTGAATAAGGAATGTTCTTCCCATTGGCCTTTATAATTTCAAATGTTCTGTTTGGAAGTGAATTGAATAGAGATTGAATTTCTGTTTTGACAAAATTGTCCCACGAGTCATTCAATGCTTCTCGAAGCTGAGTTAGCGAATCAAATTGCCTTCCATCAGCATAAACTCGACGAACCAGCATTGCCCAGACGTTTTCCACTACATTAAGGTCAGGACTTTTGGCTGGCCATGGAAACATCCATTATTTGTTAGGAAACAGTTTTTGACTCCAGATCGAGCAATCTCTCTGAATTCCACCTTTACCATCATAAGGAATATGCGGAAAATTGAATGTAGTCCATGTTTTTTTTTGAAGAAAAACTAGACCTTGTCGTCCTCCGTAATCCAACACAACCAAACCATTAAATTCCCTCCTTCCATTTGTCTTAGGCATCATTCCGGAAGAACGGAGAAAAGGAAACAGCGTAACTTTTAAACAAAATAAATTAGATTTTTGATAAAAAGGATAAAGCAAAGTACAAAATCACTATTTAACTAAAGAACAACTCACTAAATTAAATATATTAGCAAGTGTCCTTCTACTTTTTTTACGCATCGAAAATTATATATACTAATTTTATTAATAATATTAGTGGTAGATGTTTAATTTTTGCCTAAAATGAAAAAAAAGGGTCATTAAACTAAATCTGCATAAATATCTGGTAATTAGGAGAAAATAAGAGACATTAATTGGCAAAAAAAAAAAACACTGTCCTTCTATTTTTTTACGTAGTGTATATAATTTTTTTTTTGTGTTTCTATATGTTTATGAGACAAACTTAGAGAAACATGAAAACTTTTGTAAAAACAATGCGATTTTATATCTTTGTAAAGAAGCATGTCAAATTGATGATGCTTTAAAACTCTCTTCACTCTCTTTGTGTCTTGTTTCGTGTTCTAGCATTTCCTATCCCTTGCTTGTCCTAGTGTATAATTATTTAACGAAATATATTTTCAAAAATCAGAAAATAAGTACCCTTTTTTATAGCTGAAAAATCTACTAAATTTAAAAGGACTTATAATATATGCATGGTGTGGTTTGGCTCGTCACCACGGTCATTTTGTTTTTTGAGGACTAATTAGACCGGGGACCTACAATTTAACGTGAATTCCGAACAACCAACAAACATCCATCCACTGCCAGATTCGAACCTGAAACCCGTGGTATTTCAATGACTAGAGCGCCAGCCAATTTTCAATCAGGCAGTTATAATATATGTATGAGATAAATAAATTAAATTTATTAGAAACATATTTTTTTTTTTGTATGAAATGCATCTATTAGCACATTTTTTTTTAATAAAAAGTAGATAGTGCATATAAAATTATATTTAAAATTACGTAAAATACATGTTTTACAAATTTTAAACCACATAATATAACTTTTCATCGTATCGCTCCAATGATTTAAACTATTAGATATGAAACTAGTTATATTTAATTTTAGACATCCACTTGACAAATTATTTCAATATCTAGGTGAGTGAACATCGTGACAATTTTATACAACAACGTTTCCAAGGCAAATTTTATGCACACGCAAATATACTTCCGAAAAAGAAATAAAAATAGTTCGAACCATTTCCACACCGCTCCGAACAATTTATGATTTATAATAAGCGTCCTTTCCGGAAGATGGCGGTGCGAGCGTTGCCATAAATAATAACAGAAACTCGGCATGCAATTCATGTGGGAGTTGAGGCGTATCGCTTCTTCTTCTGAATTACGTACGCTACGGAAGCAAAAATTCTACAGGGTTTTCGAAAATTTATGGAAAACGCTTGCCTTACGAACTTGAGTGAACATTTTCATTTTCTTAGAATGATAATAATCATAATAACTAATAAAAACGATAAAAAATTCATACAAAAAAAGTTACAGAAAGTGATGAATCGTTTTGAGCCCCCTGTAGAAAAAAAAAAAGAAAATCTGTAAAGACATCCTTAGATGCCACAGAAAATGAGAATTGATGATCACATCTGGCTGTGCTTCTGTATTTGAAAAGAACTCTTTTGCTCCTTTATGAGCAAGGAATGGGGTGGAGGTCTAAGAATCTTCGGGGGTATGCAAAAGGGGACAGGGAGGAGGGTGATTCGAAAGTTCTATCCACTGAAGTGGGAGATGATGCTCATTAATTACGTGCGACGTTCCCGCCAAAGGTCTTAAATCTCGAATTAAACACAGTTTCGTCTTCCACTAATAAGTCGGATGAGATGCAGAGAAAAGAGATGTCGTCTGCTCTAGAGAAGTTTGAGAAGTTCCGGAGATTTAGGGGTGGACAATTATTGATTTTCCGGTTTTTAGTTTTTATTTATTTAGTTGTTTTAATAGTGATCATCAAAGAAACCGTAGTAATATCGGTAAGTAATAATATTACAAACAATATATGTAGGTTAGATTTAGTTATATCATCGATAAATATCAATAATTACATGCCCTTAAAAAAGGTCTTCTTGGTGTGTGGGGATTTTATTTCATCTATAATTAAACAAATAAAAAATAAAAATAAAATGAGGCATGGTTTCTAGATTACCTAAAGCGGTTCTAAGCATGATTATTAGATTACTCTAAGTTGTTCTCAGGCTCTAAACGCGGTTCTGACTTAGAGTAGACTAGGAAGTAGATATTCGATTTTTTTCTTCGATTTTTGCATGGTTTATGCTAAAATAAAAAATAAATAAAAAAAAATCGAATGAACCACGCCAAAGCTAAAATTTTTTGGATTTATTCATGCCCCATAAATACCCTTTTATGATTATTTAATAAATAAAATTAAATAGAAAATGACATATAATTTCTTTTAAATAGATTACTAATTTTATGTATACATAAAAAATTAATAATAATGAAAGTAATTATTAAGTAAAATTATTAATGTGAAGTAAATTAATAAATGTAATGCAATACGTAAC